>PVLD010002549.1:0-162839 GCA_004027595.1 Dinomys branickii | reverse complement strand
GAGAAGGGCGTGGTGTCGTGTGAGCCACCTCCATCTGCAGCTCTCTCTTGCTGTTGTGCTCCAGTTCCCGTTTGTTCCTTGGCTGGATCCCTGGGAGTTGCTGTGGCTCTGATGTGGGTGTTGATGTACCCCACCGCTCCCCACTGGCAGCCGCCCACAGAGTGGAGAGGCAGGAGGCCACAGCCTCGAGGCAGGCTTAGAGCTGGGTGTGGTAGGATGTGTTCTGGCTGCTCTGGCTCCACCTTGCCTCCAGGTGCTGATTAGGAAGGTTGCTGCAGAGTGGGGACTCAGCTTCAGTGGCTGTTGCAACCTCTCATCCTCACACTGGATTTGACCACAGTTCCCAACCACCATTGCCTCTTTTCCTGGCTGCGCCCTCTCCTCTCCAGTTCTGGACCAGCTCTTGGAACTCCGCTCTCCCCCGGCCGAGTTGGGAGGCTTCCATGAGCGTGGGTCTCCGAAGCCGCAGCTGCAATCAAGAAAAGGGCTTTAGAATCAGGCAAGACCTCAGTTTGTATCTGAATTGCAGGTGCCTCACCTACAAAGTTAGGACAATCATTTTTACCTGACGGCGTTGGTACTAAGGGTAAACTAATTATGTGATTATAGTAGATAACTTCAACTAGTAGTACTTATAAAGTTCCATATACTCCTGTAAGCGCTTTATGTGGATTTAATTCATTTAATCTTCACCATTACCTTAGGTAGCATCCGTATGTGTTTGTGTATGTGTGTGTGTGTGTCTGGTACTAGGGATTGTACCCAGGGCCTTCACACTAAGGTACATCCCCGGCTCATTTTTTATTTCTTTTTTAGCTTTGAGCAGGGTTGCATTAAGTTGCTAAGTTGTCTAGGTGGCGCTTAAACTTACAATCCTCCCTTAGCCTCCCAGAGTGCTGGGGCTACAGCCATGTACCACCATACCCAGCATGGCATCCACTGTTAGTCAGTCCATTCTACAGAGGAAGAACTGAAGCACAGATACTAACTTGCTCACGCTTATAGCTAGTAACTGGAGGAGCCAAGATTTCAATTTGCCTTTAGAGTGCCTACCCTTAGCCATTCTGATTATCAATTGTTTAGCAGAAGCTAAATGACAGATCTGGGTCCACAAGTCAAGTTGACACCTCCAGCTATAGAGACAACAGTTTGGAATAAGTGAGATAAGCACACTGTACCTATGTTTTCAGAACTGTGGAAGTAACACACAGATGGAAGATGAGTGTTAATAAGGACTCAAGTTAATAAAATATGGATAATAAAAATGCTTAATATCAAGAGAAAAATTAAACAAGAAGCTGGAAAAAAAAAACATAGACCTTAAAAATAGAGAGGCCAAAGCTTGGGTTCTGATGCTGCTCATTGTTGGCAATGGGCCCTTGGGCTGGTTGTTTAACACTTTAGAGCATCAGTTCCTTGTCTAAAAATTGAAGCCAGTAATCTATCTTGCAGAATTACTTTGCATACTAAAGGCCAATGTAGTTAAAAGGCCTGTACACAGGAGAGAATATATTTAATTATTACAGTTCTTATTATTCTACATATAGATGGCTGTTTGCAAAGTTGTAGGTTGTTTAAGGATGTTAGGCAATTTCATCCTTGTGTAGTCACCACAGGGTGGATAAACTAAGATGGCTACAATGTCACTAGCTAATATAGGTTATGGGCCCACCCCAGTGTAGGCAGTCTGTTGTGGACTGAAATAATTCACTATACAGTGTATACCCATGTATTGATCAACAGCTGGTTGAAAGGGATTCAAAGATGTTAAGCTCTTCAAGGAGCCTGCATAGCAGAGGTGATGGGTGTACATAGTAGGTGCCCTAGGAGAGGGGAAATGCATAACAGATATGAGAGAGGGGACTTTTTTTCTAGCAGTGGCACCTGGAGAAGGGGATGGATGATTATTTAAAATTAGCCTTGAAGGATGGAAAGGAGATGAGAACAACTTTCCAGAAACTTTATCAAAAAAGATAAGGAAACCAGAAAGGATGCTGTTTGTTTGGGGGATAGTAAGCCGTTCAGACTAGAAATGCGGGCCAGGGATAAGAGTGTGGCAGCAGAAACAGGAAAGTAATCTCTGGTTAGATTTGGCAAATTAAACACATGCTTTGGACAGTATCCCTAAAATGATGGCAAAGTAAGAAGATATAAAACCACAAAGGCCATGAAAACAAGAAAAGATATGATAGCTAAAGCAAAATATCAAACAATTTTGGAAAAAGGATAGATGTTTGGTGAGTGTTAACTGACTTAAGTAAAGGACAGAGGCATCTACAGGGCAGCTGGAAGACAGAAGCTTTCAAAAAGGAGCCAACTTGATATATTTTAAAAAAGAAAATTTTGGAAAGTGGAAGTATTTGTAACTGTGAAGCTGATAGGATGGAGTTGGGCTGAAAACATAAGGATGAGTCGAAGCCTGTTGCCTGCCTCTTGGCCCTAGCGCTCAGGTGTCTCTCTGTCCTAAGCAGCAAAAGACAGGCTCACTCTCTGGAGAGGCCAGAGGACACATTCTGGACTTGGGGAAGACGTCAAGCATAGCAGATATAAGAAGTGAGGCACCGTACTGTGAATAGGCAGGTTAAATGAAAGTCTCCATCCTGAACAAGCCAGTCACCCAGCCCTTGCTTTGCAGTGCTCCTAGAATGCCTGGCTCATGCTCTAGGGGAAAGAAGTCAAGGAAGTCTCTTCTGTGTAATTGGCTCAGAAGAAAGACGTAGTAAACCACTAGTTTCCTCCCTGAAAACCTTAAGCCCTGGCTCACCGCTTAACCAGGCCTGCACATACATACACAGCTTTTGATGAGTTCTTTGGGCTGTGCTAAAATGGTATGAAAAGGATGGTGAGGAAAGGAAGCAAAAGTCTCAAAGACAGACCCAGGAAGAGGAGGGAAAAAAGGAAGGAAGGAAGGAAGGAAGGAAGGAAGGAAGGAAGGAAGGAAGGAAGGAAGAAAGGAAGGAAGGAAGGGAAATTCAGGAAACAGAAAGGAAAATATGAACAATTTAATCCTAGAAAGTTAAGGAATCATTGCACCTATGAAACAACATCAGGGGCAAATAGAAAAAAAATCTTCATAGAATAAAAAAAGCTCCTGGAAATAAAAATAACTAAAATTTTAATATAGTATAAGTTTGGAAGAAAAAAATAAGAAATCTCCTAAAAGCAAACCATACACAGAAGTAGAGGAGACACAGATGGAGAAAGAAGGGACAGAGACAGAGAGAGAGGAAAGCTTACATTAATAAGAGAAATAATGATAAGAATACTAAATGATTATTCCAAAAGTCTCAATACTAGAGTAACAGGAGTTCCATTTCAGCAGGAGGAAATAAGAAAGTTTGAGGAATAATTGCCAAAAACATAATTTAAAAAATTTCCAGGACAGTAAAAGGAAAAAAATCATATTAAGACACATCATTGTAATATTTCAGACATCAGACAAAAAGAGCAGATTCTAAACCTTCTACAGAGGAAAAACTGGGTCACCTACAAAGGACTGGGGTTCAAAACGTGTTAGAAAAAGTACTGGAATGGGCATGAGGGACCTTCCTGAGGTGATGAAAATGTTCTAAAAACTGATTTGTGGCGATGGTTGTACAACCCAGTGAGTTTAGTGAAAATTATTAAACTGTACACTTGGAATGGGTGAATTTTACAAGCCCCAGAATAAGTTTCAATAGCATTATAAAAGCCCAGAATTCATAAAATAAAAATCTGTGAAGTTAAAGCATCTCAAGTGAGAAAATGTATAAGCATATCATAAAATATCCAGCAAAATAATACATCTATAAAACATTAATTATAACATTCAAATAAATTACTATACAAAGTAAAACAAAAACAAATAAAAGCAATCCTAGAAGCTAGAATTATTTCTTTCAGATTCTAAAAGGCAATCTTTTAAATCTATCTGTAGCCAAGCTATCAGTAAAACCTAAACAAGGTTATCTTCAGATATGCTACATGTAATATGTCTCTGATGTACCCATTCTCATAAAGCTGTGAAGAAATATAACAAAAAGAAGACATAAAACCTAGGAAAACAGAAAACTTTAATATAGGAGAGGCTAAAGAATGTTCCAGAATAACAATGAAGGGACCTCAGGACAACAGTTATACAGCAAACCAGGGAAAAAGCCCAGTGCAGGCTGGACCAGGAAAACCTAAGCCTTCAAAAGTGCTGTCTATGGAAATAACAGAATGTGTAGATAATGTAATTCATTCTCCTATACTGTGAGGGGGCTATAAAAGTTGGAGGATGAATTCATGATAAATTTTCTACAGGAAGCTGAACAAAGGAAAAAATAAAACGATATTAACTTTAAGGAAAAAAATTTTTTTTTTCTTTTTAAAGAATGTTGCCATGTACTTGAGGTCCCAGCTATTTGGAGACTGAAGCAAGAGCATCAGCTGAGCTTAGGAGTCCATAACCAGCCTGGGCAGCATAGAGAGACCCTATCTCAAAAAAGAAAAAAGAAAAAAAAAGTAAGTACAGGAGAAATAGAATCATAGTTCATGATTTTACCAAGCTGTGAACAACATTTATATAATCATAATAAAAAGCATGTAAATACCAAGTGTTAATGTAACTAAAACCACACCACAATGATATTGAGCGAATGTGGGGTAACAGATGCGTGTGTTTGGGGAAAGGGATTGGAAGACAGCTAAAACCTCACCTTTCTGTAATTTGTATTTCCCAGAGCTGACCCTGAGACAAAGATTTGCTCAAGTCGTTTACCTGGGGTATGCAGGCAACACCTTTATGGACTAGGTGAAGTGTTATAGGGAAGAGGAGACGGACAATAAAGAATGCGTGATTGAGCCAGGCAGAGCGGTGAGTGATTGCAGCTTACTCCAGCGGGAGATGGGACAAAACACACTTCAGAAATATCCCACCCATTGAGTTCGATCCCCAGTACCGCAAAAAAAAAAAAAAAAAAAAAAAAAAGAAATATCCCACCCAACTGGGGGAGAGCTGCGGTATTTATACAACAATCCTGTGAGCCCTTTGTTGAGAATGGCAGGGCCTGGGGAAGTCAGTGTATTAATTTCCTGGCACATTAGCCCCTCACAGGTGTCAGGGAAAGAACCTAAAAGCTTTCAGGGGCAGAGATGCAGATCTTGGCAATTGAAAGTGAGGAAGAATGCTGCAAGAAGTGTTCAAACGACACAGATGAAGCACAGACAGGATCTTCAATACAAGTCAGTAGATAATGTATAGAATGAAAAAAATCTAAAAGTATAGGGATGATAATAAATAGCTGAAGAAACAGCAAAAACTTATTGCTACAAGCAAATACCTTTGAGGAGTAGGAGTCAAAGACAGAAAAAAAGGAAGCAGGAGACAGTTTGTTTTTCAATTCATACATAGTAAGACTCTGGTTTTTAAACAGTATATATTTATTATTAGTATTATTTCAATAACTATCAAAATTAAAAAATAATGAACAGGTCACTACAAAGATGGTGACTTCAGAATAGAAGTAGAGCTTTGGGATACCAGATCCCGATCTCAGTCTTGACTTCAAAACCAGTCTTTACTGAAGCTTTGGAGAGTGTGGAGTGACAGCAGGTGGGTGGCCATTATGGGGCTCCCTATCCATGGTCAGTGAGTGCAGTCTAAGAGACTTCTGAATGAGGCTGCCATGCCCAAGGTCATGAGGGAGAGCCAGTTTGGGAGAAGGGGGTGAGGTTGCTTTTGAACAAGTCACAGTGGGGCGGCCAGCAGGATACCCAGAGAGTTGTCCACAGGGCAGCTTGGAGAGGGACAGGGTCTCAGTGAGTGGTTGGAAATTATTCCCAGGTTATAGCAGATGGTGTGGGGATCCTTGACTGTGCCTGTCATTGAGACAGTTAAGTGAGGGAATTCGAGGCAGAATCTTGACACATTCTCGGGTGAGAGAAAGAAGATAGTGGATAGATAAGAAGACTGGATGACACAAGTGTGAAGAGATGTGTGAGGTCAGGGATCAACTTTCAAGAGCTGCCTGCCTGTCATGGCGTCCAAGGCCGCTGTTCTGTCAGGAGGGCTGAACAGCCAGCAACAGCCCTTGCCTTCACCTGCCTGTCCGCTGAGGTGGTAGAAAAACCTGCTTGAGGAGTCAGGAGACCTAACTTCCGGTCCTCTTTTCATCCCTCACCCTGGGGAAGTTATTATCTCTCTGGGCCTCAGCTCCCACATCAGCACATGGAACTGATAATCACAGTCCACTGTGAACACAGTTATATCACACATCAAAAACAAAAATGCTTAATAAAAAAGCCACTTCCCTGAGTTCTTCAAATCTGCCCCCACACCAGGGCCCCAACCTTCCTGGCTCCTACCCCAGCAGTCTCCTCCCCCTGACCCTCCTGTGTTAATGGAGGGAGGATACCTCCAGGGCCCCCTCTATGCCCTGCATTCATTCCAGTTCGTTGAGCCCACAGTATATGGGCTGTTAAATATTTTGACTATCACCCCTGCTAATAATACCTTCACTGCCTACCTGACAGCAACCTGGTGAGGATCAAATGAAACAGCAGATGTAAAAGGCCTTTGCAAAGGCTCCAAGTGCTGCCATATATTGGGTAAAATATTGTTTTAACATCAAAATGCAGAAGTAGTACTGCAGAGAGACGCGGTCACAGAGGGCATGGACACAGAGCTGTGATGGATTGCAGGCTGCAGACAGGGAGGGGGAGGGGAAAGGAGGGACTCAGTGAGGCAGAGAAAGGAGAGGAGAGGAAAGCAGAGGCTGAGACCAGGCTGATTATGCAGCTTCCATTCCAAGGCACCAGGATGCAATGTGCAGAAGAGAGGGGATTTGGATCCCTTGTGTCCCTCCTAAATCCAAGCCAAATACAGCTCAGACTACAACACTGAACACCAGGCAGTGTGTGTTGGGGGCGGGGTGTGCCTAAACCCTTATGTATATATTCTTCTGCAAGCAGATTGATGTGGTTTGTGTCATTGGTAAAAGTTCCAGGACAGAGAAGGAACCATGGTTATTTTGGAGTTTGTGCCACTTCTAGATATCTGATTATCTCAGTGGGAGCCCTACATGTTGGAGTTTCCTATAGTATCAGTTATATAATCTATTCTGCCACCCGCCTCTACTGTCTGTAAATGACATTAAACACCTTTCTTCATCCGATGCTCACAACCCGATTAGGTGCATACTGTGATCCTTGTTTAACACTGAGGAAACTGAGGCTCAAAGCAGGTAAGTGATACACAGCAAAGCCATTCTTTACTTAACAGAACAGGTGGAACTTACTGGACAGGTAAGGGTAACAGCGTTTGAAAGGAGGGCCATTCATTCTCCTCTCTTAATTCAGGCCTTCTACACTCCAGGTCCAGCCCACCGCAGTGACCTGGGACAGCTTCTGCAGCTTCTGCCAGAAGAAGAATCCCCTGGGTCTGATGGTTTCAGTACTGCCTTCCTGTCTCTCCCACCTAGGCTGTCTTTTGTATTCATCTAATCACATACTCTCCTCTTTTAATAACCTTCAAAGGCTCCGGAATGCCTTCAGGATAAAATCTGAATCCTTGGCGTGGCACCTCAGGCCCCTGGAACATTGCTCGTTGCTCGTAGCATCTGTAGCATCTAGCCCTGGGGGTTGCAAACACAAATGCCCACAGGAGCCAGGTACTTTAAATAAATGGATGAGACAGGCAGTTGCTAGGGAGGGCAGGGCTGGGGGGCGGGGGGCAAAGGGAGTCCTGGCAAGATATCAAGCCCTGCCTAAGCTTACAACAAAGGAGATCATTTGGGAACATAAGCCTAGGGTTACTTTGGCTTATCGGCTGATTCTCCAGTTAAAGTCAAAAGTCCAGAGTTTTTCGGGAAGCTGGTCAATTTTTAATTGTTGGGACAAACAAGTATTTGGAGCAAACTAGTCCAATCTTCATCGTTCAGCTCTGACTCATCCAAGACACCTTGGTTCAAAACCTAGCTCCAACCTAAGTGTGCAATCTTTCAATGCCTCAGTTTTCTCACTTGCAAAGTGGAGGTTAACAAATAGTGCCGAGCTCATAGAATTATAGCAAGGGGTGTGCGTCTAAAGGACCATCTGTAATGTTTACTAGGTAGTAAGTGCTTGTGTGTATTTTAGCCGTTAAAAATGTCTGTAAACACTTGCTGAGCACCTACTGTGTGCCAGGTAGGCAGTGGGCAGGGAGCACCTTTATGTCTGCTTGGTGAGCTCAGTGGAAAGGACTATAGCTAGAGTCTGCAACACCCTAGCACCTCTCCTTCCTCCTCTTTATGAGACAGGTGATCTATTTGATAGTAAATTTGAGAAAAACCTGAGCATGAGAAGCCCAACTCCTGCTTCTCCCCTTCTCTCTTGGAATTGCAGGACCCTTGCCTTTGGGTCATGTCCCTCCCGTCAATACAGAGGGGAATGAGATGCAGCCTCTGCTGCTGAGAATCTCATGGTTTGATTTCCATCTGGTTCTTTGATGGGGAAGGGACTCCCCCACCCCCGCCGCCAGGACAGTGCAGTATGGTGTAAAAGCTATGGGGTGGAGCCCCTGACAGATTTACTTGTATCCTGGTTCTGTCATATATTAGCTGGGCAAGTTTTAGGCAAGTCATTGTGGGTTTCAGTTCTGTCCTCGGTAACTTGGGGTTGCCTCAAGGATCTGAGCCTATTACAGAGGAAGGTTGGTTGGGACATTCACAAGTGGTGCTCAAATTAAAATAGTTGATAGTCATGTTTCTTTCCTGTCTTCTCTTTCTCAGTAAGTGGCAAGTCCACTCTTCTATGGCTGAGGCCAGACGTCTTGGAGCGTTCCTTCTCTCCCACCACAGTGGACATCAGCCACTTCTGAGGGCCTTACACTGCACATCGGGACTCACTGTGGTGTCCCTCCCCTGAGCTGCCGCCACGCTTCCCTTGGTCATCACCACAGCTCCCTCAGTGCTTCTGTGCTTCCACTCTGCTGGACTGCACTTTCATTCCAGTAAATCAAATCATGTCACTCCTCCACTCAAAGTCCTCCAAAGGCATCCCGCCTCACCAAGAGTGACAGCCCAAGTCCTCACCAATGGCCACCGAGGCACCAGCTGGCCCCTGGCAGCCATTCCCATCTCATCTCCCACCCGTTCCTCTTAGCTCCCTGCCCCTGCCGCTCTGGCCTCCTCGCTGTCCCTCAGATGTGCTGGGTGTGGTCCTGTCTCCAGGTTTGACCTTAGCTGTCCCCACTGCTGGCAACCTGCCCCCAGCTCGCCAAGTGGTTTGCTTATTCAGCTCTTCCGCGTCTTAGGATAAATGTCATTTCCTCGAGTCCTCTGACCACCTCCTTTTGCCTACAGCACTCCTCCCCTGTGCCACCTGTCTCCCTTATCTCGCTTTATTTTTCTCCATTTGACAATCGGCATTCTCTATAGGGCGCCATGGAAAGCCACGCAGGTGGGATGCCTGGCTGAGCAAGAGCAGACCCAGGTTCTGCCTGCCAGGCTGTGTGCTCAGGGGTGGGTGGCTTAGCCTGTGTGAGTGGCCTTTTCCTGACTTCCATGAGGGTGTTGTATAAACTAGCAGAGACCCAAATATTAAATATTTTATTTATTTTTTATCATCATCTCTTTCCCAGCTCTCCCTTACCAGGAGGTAAGCTCCCCAAGGGCAAGCATTTTATTTTGGTCATGGTTGTATCCCCAGCTCTTATAAAGGTGCCAGGCACACAGTAGGTGTTCGATTAATGTGGAGTCAGTAAACAAGGTGACATCAACTAATTTTGTTTGTGTCAAGTTAGATATTGGCATGGAAAACAAAAGATAGCTGTGCCTTTATTGAATTCTCCTCTCTTAGTCAATTAAGAGTTCCCGCTGTCTGGCGGAGTGAGTATTCTGAGCATCCATTACCACCTTGATCCCACCCTCTTTGATCACTTTCTGCCAAGCCTAACAGGTCTGGGTTTGTTGCCATCCAATACGGAATTCATTTCTTCTGCATTAATCACACTCAGTCTTGCCAACTCCAGATTCCATCGGCTAATGTTTCCTGTCATTGTGCTCCCTGTGAGGACTGTCTGCAGGGCCGGGCAGGGCAGCGAAGATGGAACTGGGGCCAACAGCCATCCGGATCCGTGTATCCAATTGCCTGCCGCTGTCTCTGCACTGGGAAGCCCTCTGGGCACCCTCAAGGCCGTGTCCAGAAAGGAATCACTGGCTTCCCACCTTCACCTTCCAAGAGACCTGCTCTTTCTCCCCCAGCTGGTGGCCACAGCAGCTCCCAAGCCCAAAACCAAGGCCCGTGCTTGACGCCTCCCACCTATTCCCTTGCCCTTTACATTTAGTCATCCACCAGTGCCTGACTCGATCTCCTAATTCTTTTTAAAGACGTCTCCTTGCATTGCCACACTTCAGTTTTCATTGTCTTAGTGGTTCCCTATTGGAGCAGCCACCTGACTGCGCTGTTTCACCTCTACCACCCCGATTCATCCTGCAAACAGAGAGGTTTTCCTTGAAAGTGTGTCTGACTCTTTCTAAGGATCATTCCGCGGTGCCCCATGATAAAAGCAGGAAGCCTAAGCTCTCAGACCCTAGTGGCCTGGGCCCTGCTCACTTCTGCGGCCTCACCTTCCACACCCATCTCCTCTCCCACTTCCTGCTCCTGTAAAACTGAGCTATCTGTTGCTCCCAGGTGGGATCTCAGGCTGCATGCTTTGTGTATGCTGTTGCTTCTGCCTGAAGGGTTTTCCAGCGCCTCTTCCCCCAGGTGAACGCCTTTATCCTTCCACAGAAGAGAGGGGCAGCTGAATGTAGCAGCATCAGATCATGCTTTCCCACCTACCAGCTACGTAAGGTGGGGTCACATTTCAAGCCTTCTGAGCCTCTGTTTGCTTTTTTGTAAAATGGGAATAACAGACCTACTTCAAAGAGCTTTCCCTGATAATTAGGGGAGTTGATTGATGGAAAACTCTAGCAGCGCACCTGCAGCATGCTAAAGACTTAATAAACATACGCTGGCTTCGCTATTTATCCCTCAAGTCTATCTCAGATAATCACTTCTTCATTCTTCGGGGCCATTTCTGTAATTTGTTTAAATATCTGTCACTGCGCATATCTCAGTATAAGATGATAAGGTCCCTCACCTGTCCTGAAGATTGGACTCGTTGGACTGTGAGTTTCTTGAGGGCCAGTCTTTCAATGGTGGCTCAGTAAACACTGATTCTATTGAGTTAATTAAGTGAAATAAAGACCAACCTTTAGCAAGACATTCAGAAAGGCTGTGCAGGAAAGGAATACTGCAATTTGGTTTTTTTCCTACGGTTCATGGCTTTCCCGCACAGTTCATGTTCCAAGGTGGCCCGGAAGCCCTCTGGCTCCGTGGCTGGGAATGTCTTGTGTCAGGGCTCCGTGCCGCTTTGGGCGTTCCCAGCATTGTCTTACCCAGCATAGTCTCGGGAGGGGGGCTCCTTCCCATGCTGATGGTGGACAGGCCACGGTCCAGAGTTCACCATCCAGGTGAGCAGGATTAATAGGGCGGTGCTGAGGAAAGTGCTCAGGGAGCTGGAAGTAGGCCTGTTGTGGTGGGTCCAAGTCTGGCAACCCACAGCTAAACCCTTGAGCATGGCCTGGGCTTGGTCTGTCTTTCCTAAGCTCTGAGCCTGCCTGCCAGCTTCCCAAAAGACATGCTGGGTTTCTTCCTCAGTCATTCTCTGCTCGAGGGTACACACCACCATCACCCATCAGACGCCTCTCGCCCCAGTGAGGAGAATCAGAGTGTTTGTAGCTTTTCCCCAGCATTAGGAAATAGCCCCCCTACCCCTTTGATTTCTTTATCAAGAGAAAAAAATTTCAAAGCAAGATGATAGGAGGGTAACAATGACTAAAACATTGCATAATGGGTTTTTTTTTTTTGTTTTTGGTACCAGGAATCAAACTTAGGTCCTTGCATTTGCCAGGCAGGCACTTGTATCACTGGGCTACATCCCCAGCCCTGTTATCTTTAAATTAGTTACTTAGAGTACAAGATATTGGCATTTAATTGCCCAAACAATATTAGCACAAACCTTTCTTTTCAATGAACTAAGAAATTAGTAGCATACCTATCTTAACTGTCTTATATAATTTTTTTTTTCTTTTCCTTTCCTTCTTTCCCTTTGATTTCTTATATGACATATATGACCCACTGTCCCTCTCCGACAAAATCTGGAGTTTCCAAACTCATTACTAAACATTTACAAGGCTGGGCGTGGTGGCACATGCCCAGCACTCGGGAGGATGAGGCAGGAGGATCTTTGCAAGTTCCAGCATGGGCTACAAAGTGAGTTAAAGGCCAGCCTGAACTGTACAGTGAGACCCTGTCTCAAAAAGACAAAAATAAAAATAAATAAACATTCATAAGAAACTTGTTTCTAAATATTTGCTGCCAGTTGTTCCCTTTGCAAGAAATGGCTTCCCCAGTATCCCCAGCTGCTCCTACCTCTGCCTGCCTCACCCCACAGAAACAATACCTGGCCAGGGCACTGTTAGACCTCACTGGATATGCTGAACACGCTGCCCAGGGCACTGAGGACGCAAAGAACTCGCCACTTTGTTAGCAGTTTGCAGACCCTATTAGTCTCTGCAGTCTTGTATTTATGATTAAACATAAAAATGCCCTGATGGACCGAGCTGTTGAAGTGAAGGAGAGGGTGCCCCTAGGACATCCCTAAGTAGGAGGAAGGGAGCGAACAGATTGGAGTTTGTCAAGTCCTTGCAGACAGCAGTGGAGTAAAGAAATCATGCGTGTGCCTATGTGCGTGTGTGTGTGTGTGTGTGTGTGTGTGTATGTGTATGTGTGTGTGTGAGTGTGCCCTGCTTTATACAGAAGAAGCAGTCTTGGGGTAAGAGAGTGTTATAGGCAGCTGAGTTAGATAGAAATATTATTGGCAGTCAGACAGGGCCAGGCCCTTGAAGGAGCCAACATAGAAGATACATGTAGGCCAGACCTTAAGACAAAAGGGGCTATACAAATGCACCCACTCACTTCCCTAGGTGTAAATGTCAGGGATTGATACTCTAAATAAGTAACAACCACCTTCTAAAAAGCCAGGAAGAGTCACTAGCCCGACCCCCACAGGAAAAGGCCCTGATCTGTATTCAGGCCCGCTTGCTATGCGACTCGCTTCCCCATTTGATCCCAGTCCACTCAGTCTTACCTGGACAATTATACCTGTAATCTTATTGGCTGAGCATAGTTTTGTCCATTTCCCCTACCTTGGACCCGCCTCACCTCATGGTTTTTCTCTATAAAAGTCCCTAGAAAAGACAGTCGGGGGGGAACCCACTCGGGACCCCCTTCTGTCCCTCTCTTGGACACAAGCTTTCTTTCTCTCAATAAATATATTCTGCTCTTAACCTCCGTTGTTCCTAAAATTCATTTTTCGGTTTTAGAGAACACGAACTCGTCTGATATCATTCAGGTTGGGAGTTTTATTCTCCTGTATCCAAAGGACGGCAACTCAGTTCAATTACCCTCAGCTTAGCCTGGTTCATCAGGATCTCTGGAGATGGAAAGTCGACTCCCCACACTCCCTGGCGTTCTTCCTCCTTCCCGCGTCTTCCAATTTCCCTGACTCCTTTCTTTCTCAGAGCCCTACTTCTCTCTCCCAAAGCTTTATTCCTACCATCTAGTCCCCTGCCCACCGCCCCTTCCACATCAGTGACCTTTTCTCCCAACTCGTTTCAGTTTCATCCCTGTCTGTGGTTTGATTCTTTTGTTCACCGCCTCCTACTTACCTCCCCGCCCCTTCTTTCTGAGCCTCTCTCTCCCTTCGCCCCTCAGTGGTGCCTTGATTTTCCCACCTGGACTTTCTGAGCATTTCCTCCTCCCACTGACTTTCATCCAGAGTCTGTGGTCTCTTCCCAATTCCCAAGAAATTCCTACCCGCAGAGGTTCGTGCCCTTCTGGGGGGCACTGCCTGAGTAAGGGAAGCGGACATCCAGCCATTGTTCAGAGGAACTCGCGCCATGGACCGGGGCCATTGAAAAGCTGCCCACCAGTGGGAGGCTGTTGGCTACAAAAGCCTCATTCATTGTAATCCATTTTGCAGACACCCCGGAGGGCTTTGAGTACCTCCGCGCAGCAGACACCCTGCTCCACAGGAGAGAGGATCCTGGCCGGGCCTAAAACACAGCTCTAATTCCTTCCGATTAGCACTAATTGGGAGTATCCCACAAGCACATGGGCTTTCTGTGGCCTCTGCAGAGCGGACCTTCTTCTTCCCTGGAAACCGGAAGGGGCAACCACAGGAAAAGCGTGTTTCATCTTCCTGCTGTCCCTAATTCCCAAGCTCCCTTCTTTCTAATCATGTTTATTTGAATGTGAGAATATGGTAAATGTCAGAGTGTCATGAGACGAAGGTATGATCTAATTTATTTTTGCAAGGGGAAAAAATGGGACCTGAAACACCTATTTAAGTCAGGTGTTCTGAAAATGATTAAATAAGAGGAGGACCTAAGTGTAAAACACAGCTCAAGAGGCCCGGTGCTACAGAGTCAACCTGCTTATTACTCCGAATGCTGTGAATAATTTATCACATTTTTACCCTGCATTAAGTACCGTTGAGGATTAATCTTCGGTTTATTTGCCAGCCATATTAACCCCTGCCTGCCTCACCCTGCAGTTTCCTAGAGTAGGTTTGTGGAAAATCTCTCTGCTTCTCTTGGGCTGGAGAGCAGTAACCAGCTTCACAAACTCGTCCCCTTCCAGGAACCACTGGGAACGTGGAGTCCCCATGTTACCTGTCTCTGAGTTACTTTTCTCCCCATAATCACCCAATCCTCCCAGTCCTGGGCTTCCCCTTTCCTATTCCCAGGTCCTTTCCATTCCACTTATTTCTTATCCTTCCCTTTCACAGCTACCTAGGTGGACCCAGGCCCTTGCCTTGTACGGTGACAGCCCCCTGTCTGGCCTCCCTACCAGAGCCACATCTTTCCTGCCCAACCCCGCAGACGTCCCCATGGTGGCACTAACCCCTGAGCTTTTCCTTCGTCGGGCTGCCACCTGCTTCCATAGGTGCACTGGGTGGCACCCCTGGAGTGTGGGCTCTGGGATGTCTGCTAGGAGAGATAAACAGCAAAACGGTTTCAAGCAGGGGGCTGGGACCTGTCTCAGAGCTTTGGTAGGATCTCAGCTGATTCTTCACAGAGCGATAAAAAGAGCAACTTCTAAAGAAGCTTGTACTCGCTTCCTGCATAAGGTTCAGAAGACGCTGACTGCCACGGTGCGAACCTGATTTGTACCTAGTGTTCCTTGAGGGTGATTTATGAAGGTGAAGGGAATGAAGCATACCTCTCCTGAGCCATTCCTTGGCACTGTGACCAAAGGACATGGGAGAGGCGCCCTGGCACGAATCTCTTGTATATAAAAGCAAAGCGTTTGTACTAGGTATCAGAATTATTTGCAGTTCTATGGCCCCAAGTTTTTAAATGTTTGTGCGCCTCCTATATGATCTGGTGTTCTAGACATCTTCGAATACCAGAACGTGTCTGCTGTTACCCAGAACAGCAGCCTGGAGGGCGCAAAGGCAAGTTCACAAGGGATTACAGTTCTACCCACATCCCACACCTTCTCCAGGAGCGCCTGTCCCAGCCTCTCTCAGGGGATGAGGCTTTCTAGGGCCACCCTCCCACCCACTTCATCCCCACTTGAGACCACCCCAAACTTCACCTTACACTTCAGAATCCCAGAATCATTTTCTCTTTGTCCATTTCAGCTGCGCCTCTTAAACCTCTTTTAGAGTGAGGTAGGAGATGAATGACTGACATTAATGCGGTCTCCTGCCTTTCTTCTCTGTGCAATAATATCAGGATTGCCCACACGGTTTCCTGCACATTGTCTCAGCTCAGCTCCAGGTTCCAAGGGGTGATGTGGATCATCCTTTCCTAGGGACTTCATCACACCCCAGTTTTGTTCTTGAGCTGGGCTCAAGGCTGAAGTTTATACTCTTCTGTACCAAATGACCTTCACCAGAACTGACCTACATACTTTCTTAAAGGAGAGACCAGGGACAGGTTTGTGAGCCCAGACAGGATGGGTGACAGCTTTCAAGTAATTCCTCTCCAGGGTGAGTGACTCAGTCTTTATTCCAGGACTGCAACAGAGAGCTACGTTTTGGTCCTCTACTCTCCTGGCTGCCTCATTGACTTCCTGGTCAAACCAGTTACTTCCCCTTTGCTTCCTGCCAGACTCATTCCCGGCTATGGCCTCAGCCCATGGGCCCAGTGGACACCTGGGAAACAGCTGCAGGTGACCCAGGTAGTTTGCGATCAGGGCCAACCCAGGCCATCCTGCAAGGAGCAACACATAGAACCAGCAATGGACAGTACCAGGAGCTCTGTAGCTGGCCAGGGAGGCAGAATCAGGTGGCTGGCTGCTCTGTGGCTGCAGCCCAGGCTTAGAGAGAGAGGTCTAGTGCAGGACTGCAGGGATCAGACACCCAGGGACACCCAGCTCCAGAGCACTGATTCTATCTATACCCAGATAGGGCCTCCTGACTCCCGCTCCACAACTGATCAACATCTGAACCATCAGCATTACTGGGAGGCTGAGAATCACTCTATATCAAGGAAGCAAATGCGAAGGAATCTAGAGATCTTAAATGAATTCTCAGCACTGGAAAAAGGATTAAAATCCAGTAGAGAGGAGGAAAAAACCTCACGTGTGACAAGAGAAAGTATAATTAAAATAGCAAATCACAATTCAGGAGGGTAGAGAGGTCCAGAAGGGGGACAGATGAGTGTAAAAACCAAGGGACATTCAGTGAAGCATCTGACAGAAATGATTCCCAGGGATGTTCTGGGGAGAAAAATCCATCTGGAAACAGAGAAAAGGAAATGAAACAAGAATTTGCTGCATTATTTAAAGCTTTTGGAAGGAGGTGGGGGACATTCAAGAGAGAGGCGGTTGAGGGAGAAGAGAATGGAATTGCTCTACCAAAGGGGATTAAAGGAATCATAAGGGCTTTTTAAAATGACTCAGGCAAGAAAAGGGATGCAAATAATTGTAAGCTGTGAAATTAATGGTGGCCAAGATTCTTGGTTCATTCTTTAAATCTGCTTAACAGGAAAAATGGGGGAGAGGTATTTGTATGCTCGGGGAGTGATGAAGTCCTTGAAAATGCAGTTGCAGAGCACTGACAGAACTGAATGTGTGGCGGAGAATGCGTGTCCTGGGGTAGGTCAGAGCTGGCAGGGAAGTCAGACTCCATAGCAGGGGTAATCTACTTACATAAAAATACCTGCATTCCCTCCCTTTGATGTTTGGCTTCCTGAATATTTGGCTCTTTTGTGGAAGGATTCACATCAGGCCTAGAAATCAGCAAAGTCCAAAGATTTGCTTATAACAAACCACAATGGCATTATAAGGCCCTGGCTTGGCTGGTTGTTGTCATTATCAGCATGGCGACCTTGGCCCAGTTACATAACCTCTCTAAATGTCATCCCTTTGTGGGGCCATGGTGAAGACTATCTGGGATGAAGCATGAGTTAGTGCCTCCACCATGTTGGGCCCACGCTAGGCTACCAAGACAGGTGTACTGAATCCAGACCCTCCACCTCTTGCCCATTTCTTTGGTCCAAAGGGCCCTCTGCATTTAGTCCTGGCCTTGGAAGTATGCATTCCTGAGGTCTCCATTTTATAGCTCTCTAGGGAGCACCTGGACCTAGAATCCTGGGGGATATGAAAGTCACTCTGAACACCGTAGTCTCAACTGCTTCTCACCTACATTCGGACAGGACTGTAGCCTGCTCTGTCCGTCTACCAAGGCACTGCATACTGCTGCCCACATTCGAGTCCACCTTGCCGTTTTGTCACATCAGGGGTTCTTTTCCCTCAGCCTTTTTCTAGGCCCTTCCCAGAGGTAGCCCTATCCTTGAGACATCTGTACATCCTGAGACCCAGACTCACCCTGAAGGATCCCCCACCTCAGTGGGTATGAGCCACTGGTCTGGGGCATTTAGGATGCTGAAGCCGCTCTGCCAAGGGAGGCTGTGGAGAAGGGAGAGAGAAAGGGATAACAGTTTGGAAACAAATCCTCATTTCTAAACAAACAGCCATGGGACTTAGACCCTGGTGAAAGATCAGGATTGTTGAGGCATTCTAGGAAAGAAACCTGAAGGAGCCCATGATGAACTAGCTCCAGGGCACACGGATGGGAAAGAGCCTAAATGAATCCACGTCCCCTTTATATGCCAGGAATACGAGGTCTGTCTCTGCAGGGCTGCCAGTGGTAGATGATTTTCCAGAGAGCTGCCTGGGTTGGGCTCTACTGCTGTGGATCATTTACGCCTGCCTGTTTTTAAATAGCTGCACCAGATTTTTCATTCTTCTTTAACAAGGAGTCATCCGGGACCTGCAGCTTGCTCTTGACAATGGCGAGGACGTGGCAGATAAGGCTGTGCTGAAGCTTGTACTACCCTCCCTGCCCTCAGAGCTTACCAGTCTTGCTCTGGTCCTCCAGTGCTCACTCTGAGCTCTGGTATAACCACAATGGCACATGGTGCTGAAAAAGGAATGAAACACCCCCTCCTGTGCCCATCACTTCTAGGTTGTGATGATAATGTGGCATAGCTACCAGGCATCACAGTAAAACTTTGGGAGTATTCTGCTCCCTGGAGGTTGGGAGAGGGCTACATAACTCTTTTGTGGCAGCGGTGTTTGACTCCCACCCACCCTCCTTGCCTGGTATATCCACCTTCCTGTGGGTAATCTGGTTCCACTGGGAAGTTTGGGAACTGTCATAATTAAAACAGAGCCAATTACCAGGTGAACATGGAACAAATCACCTAGCTTCTCTGAGCTTCAGTATCCTGCCCCGTTAGATTATGATAATTATATACAACTAGTAGGAGATAAAGTAGGAAATGTAAGTGCTATTTTTTGGTAAACTGAAAACTCTTAGACAAATGAACGTTAATTGTTGTTTGCTTATGCATAACCCAGGAAACATATCAACCTACACCTCTTGAGATGATCTCTATGTATTCACTCGGGCTGGTCTCAAACTATTCATCCAGGCTGGTCTCTAACAGCCTCCAGAGATCTGCCTTTCTTGGCCCCTCAGGCAGCTGGGACTACAGGCAAGTGAAGACCACTGCCCCTGGCTCATGGAATCATTTTTAGACTACTTACCTAGAAGCTAGAATGACATCCTCTCCCCTTGTCTTGTTTGAAGCTGACCTCTATACAGCCTTAACATGTTTTATAATTGTTGCTTTGCACATCAAATCTCCAAAGTCCTGATCCCTTCTCCTACAGTCTACTACTGACCTCTTCTTGGGGATAGTGGATGTTTTATCTATTCACCATAAGTAAATCCTTTCTTTTTGTGGAGCGGGGAGGTCCCATTTGATAAATGGAAGGAATGAGGCATTGGGGAACGAGGACTGGAGCCCTCAGACATAGCCACCAGGGGGCAGCCACGTCCTTCCTAAGCCTGTGGACTCAGGCATGGCAGAGGCTCTCAGAAGCACAGAGTGGGCTGGGTAGAATTACTCTCTGGTGGGTGAAGACCAGGGCCCAGAGGCTAGGCTGCAAATTCTCTCTCTGTGTCTTGTGCCAGCTCTGCACAAAGGCAGGACTATCTCCCACGGTGTCCTGCATCCCCACAGGTATCTGGAGCCTGAGTGGCCAAGGTAACCCCTAGAGGAGAGACCCAGGTTAGGAGGAGATCTGGGGCCAGTGGACATGCAGAGTACACACACACAAGTGAGTCCCTGAGTGCGCACATGCCCTGGAGCTCTTGGACCCCTTCATGGAAGTCTGGACATTCACCCACTCTCATAAGCAGCATAGTTACAAAGTGTCAGATAACATAGGGCCTGGGATGCAGGAATGGTCCACCCGCTGATCTGTTGTGCAGCCTGGGTCAGTAGCCTCCCTCTCTGGGCTTCTGCTTCCTTATCTATGAAATGAGGGCATCGGGTTGTCTGGCTCTCCGTTGATTTTTTGTGTGTGTGTCTCGGCTATGGGGTAATTCAAGTTCAAGCGCTTGGGGTAATCTTGAGGAGTCTCTCCCTGGATTGGAATGGAACTGGAATCCTAAAGAGAGGTGGCTGCCACCTCTGCTTCTTTGTCTAAACAAAAGCCCAGCCTCAGTTGGGCAGCAAGGACCTGTCACATGCTGCCCTGAAGTCTGAGAAGGCGTTTAAGAGCGGAGTGGGTGTGGTCACTTTCCTTTTTGTGTGTAGAGGGTTCCCAGGTGGGACCACATCAACTTATCTCTCCTTATCCGGTCATCTCATGCTCAAGCCACCAAGGGTCTCTTCTGACCATGTTGCCATCAGCTGGGGGGGGGGCGAGAATCCGGGGACAGAGCCGCTGGCCTGAGACCCTGGCAACAAGCAAAGCCTGGTCATCGAAGGGCTCCCACCTGAGCTTCTTACTTTCACCCCCAGGAAGCACAGGCCAGGCCACCAAGAATCTACCCAAGCTCAAGCTGCTGTTGCAACAAGGGGAGAGATATTTCTTCATAATTTTCCCCTTAAAATAAACCCAGAGTGAAGAACAACAGAAACACACAAAATGTGTTTTTAGTGGAACCCAGATGGAGGGCCGGGAGCCCAGCAGGCTGTCTCCACAGAGGGCTCTGGTCTTTGGAATTCTAGCCTCTCCTCCCCCTTACCCTAGGCATGTCCCCTCCCAACCTTTGGGCCTGGGCTCTCCGGCCGGGTGGCTCCTCAGGCCATGCCCTCGGTGCTGTGTCCAGGTGGGCAGCGTGAGCTCCCATCATTCCTAGACAGGTTTGTCTGGTGTCCAATGAGATCCATGGTTTCAGAGATTTGGGGGAAGGGTGAGGGGACAGGCTCAACTCAATCCAAACACCTGGCTCTGCCGAACTACAACAAAGAGAGAGTGAATTAAGACATCTGAAAAAAAATACTCTAAGGAATTCCACTTACCCACATGGCCCACTGCTTCTCATTAAATAACTACAGTTCTCCATATTAACATATGCAAATCCAGCCCTATGCGTGAAGATTTGGGATACAAAGACCCTTTCCCCTTCCTCCTAATCTGGTCAAAGGAGTTCCCTGTAGGGTGAAGAACTCTCACCAGTTCCGTTCTGATTCTACCAAAACAACAAAGTTCTTGAGGTTTGTGGCCATGGGATCCCCTTACCCAGAGGGAAAACAGGTAAAAGGAGTTGCAAGGGAAAACCAGGGACACTGATCCAGTAGAAGCTGCTTCTTCTATTAAGTGGTACGGGTAAATTCCCAACAAATATTCCTGGATGCCCACAGAATCGGGGGGGCCCCTGGACACATGGAGGAAAAGCCGAGACATAGGGACAGGCCTCAGATTGCTCGTCTGGTGGAGGAGAAGAGACGCAGAGGTAACAATTAGATGGCTGATGGAGGAAGTTGCGTTTGGTCAAGGGTACATTGCCCCTGGGACACCCAGATGAAGGTTAGATGTAGGGATCGGACACTCAAGAGTGAAGTTTGGGAGTTACCAGCGTGAACATGGCAGACAAGTCACCCGAAAGGAAGAAAAAGAGAAGCCATAAAGGGACAGGTGAGCCAAAGCTTCCACGGTGCAGCAGGGAAGGAAGACGGTACAGGAGCGGGGGAAGAGGGAGGTGCCTGGGCAGAGAGGTAGGCGCCACAGAGAAGATGGCCGAGCATGCATGTGCCCACCTCAGCAGGACACGGCTCAGCCTGGAGCACCGTGAGCCTTCAGCAAGGGGAAGTCATTGTCCTCCTTCCCCCGTGGATAAGAAAATGGCTAGAGAACCGTATGCTGCTTCTGGACACTAAGCAGGTATTTACTGAGCTCCTAGTATGTGCCAAGCTCAAGAGAGTAAGACATGCGGCCCTGCCTTCCTCTGTGGGAGGGACCTCCATTCGGCCTTTCCGAATGAGTAACAATGGCTGTAGAATCCTCTCGGCGTGGCTCCCCTGGCGCAGGGCACAGGCAGGGACTGGAGGTGTGTGGCACTCATCTGTGTCCTCTGGAGGCAACCCTGGCCCCACACCCTGCCTGGGATCTCAGAAGGGTGGGTTCCTACTAAGGACACGAGGGCTGTCACTAAAGCAGCCTCAGCCCTTAGTGAGGGAGGAGGTTTGTCTTTTGAAAGGCAACTATTAAAGAACAAAAAGCTTTTCCTGTCAGAAGGATTCTGGAATGATAGTAGAATGCCAAACAGCTTAAGAGAGGTGAGATTTTTTGTTTTAAAAGAAGGACAGAAGCATCCTTCAGGCTCTCCAGATCACCCAGAGCCCATTTTTCTATTTTATTTCCTCTCATATTGAGGTCATTCCTGCCCACAGTGCTTCCTTCTGGATTGCCTCTCTCTTCCTTCTCTCTCTTTTTCCTTTGCCCCCCTCGGTGTTTCCCCTCAGAGGGGGGTCAGAACTGAGCAGCAGCACCTAGAGGTCTCCTGGGGACAGGCCCAGAGATCCCTAGGCCCCAGCTCCTGCCTGACATGTAGCGGGCCCTGGGTACGGACTTGTTGCTGGAAGAAGGAAGGAAGGAAGGAAGGGAAGGAGGGAGGGAGGGAGGGAGGGAAGGAGGGAGGAAGGGAGGAAAGGTGGGGGAGGGAACAGACTAGAGTTCCTTTTCTGCTTTCCTTTCAAGGCCCAAGGAGGGAGGGCCTCACGCCACCATGATCCAGAGGGGAGGCCCCACAGGGAACCAACACAGGGCCCTGGCAAGGCCCAGCAACGGGCAGGAAGGCTGCCGACCCTGTCTGAGCCTCACCTCCCACTTTCAGCCGTGACACTCGGACGGAGTGAAGCCAGGCACTGTCCCCGGGGACCCTACACGCAAGCCCTGTTCCATATGCATGGAGGAGCTGGGCCAAGAGTGGAAGGAAGTGCCCAGACAGGGGGAGACAGAGTATTAAAATTCCACCGGCAATTCCGAGGGAAGGGGTTTACGGTTCCTAACTGACCATAAACCCTCTCTCCTGACAGGTCTCGGAATACATCCCTCCGCTGCTCCCCGAGCAGCTGACACATCGCAGTAATGCTTCTCCAAGAGCCAGGGTCTGCCGATTCCAGCGGGGCCGGAAGGCAAGCAGGGAGCAGCTGACATGGCCTCTGTCCCCTGGACCTCGGAGGTCATGGGGGCAGGCGTTGGGCTCGGTGGTGGCCCCTGGGAAGGGCCATCAAGTCTACCGTTGAGTCACCAGCCTCAACCTGAAAGGTGGTTGGTAACTGCCTGCTTCTGGGTGGAATTCAATTAACCTAGAGAGGGGAACTCGTTTTCAAGCCACTGAAAGCTCTGAGTGGCATGTTGCGTATGCCTTTTATTAATAAAATCAAGAAACTGGAGTCATTATTACTGAATAATTGCAGTTCCTTTGCTAGGCCAACTCTTTCAAAGCCTAGGTGCTGCGGGCGGGGCGGGGAGAGGTGATAGAAGGGAACCTTGCTATGAACCGCTTGGGGAACCACCTGTGTAGGAGGTGTCCCGTCAGTCAGTGACTCTCACACGGCGCGGTCCTTACAAGAATCAGAGCAAGCGTGGGCGGGGAACCTCTCCCAGCTACCAGACTGCACCGCAGCCCTGGCGCCAGCTTCAGGAATCAGGTGACCTTAAAGCAGGGCCCTACTCTCCTGCATGCTTCATTTCTTTCTTTTTTTTCTTCAGGAAATCAGAGCTCATATTCCTACCTTGCTTAGCTCACAGGGTTGTTGTAAGAGTCAAGTGACATCCGCCATGAATTCTTTCCTTCCTTCACTTACTCAGCAATCACTCAGCAATCGATGCTGGATAGTGTGCTAGGTGATGAGATGCAAAAAGGAATAAAATTCAAACCTTGCCTTCAAGGAGCCCACAGTCTATGGGTGGTAGGGTGGGTGTTACACAGAGCAATAGAGGAAAACAATGATGTAATGTGGGGTGAGGAGCCCTGGATGCCCCTTGTGCTTCCAAAAGCCAGAGCAAGGCTTACCCCCAACTGCCTGGCACCGGCGGTCCAGGATCTTAGGATTCCCGCTCCTAAGCTGATTTGTGAAAGGTGAGCTGAAAACTGGAACTACTCCACGTTACTTTCTGAATGTGACTATGATATGGTGTGTGTGACCTTGATGGTAGACCTTGGTACTCCAGTCTGAAGAAAATTATTGCTGTGTGCATTTTATGACTATGACTGCCCAGCAAACCTCTAAGAGAGGGGGGACTGCAGTTAAGAGACACTGGCCAGGGGGCTGGGGATATAGCTCAGTGGAATAAGCGCCTGCCTAGCAAGCGCAGGGTCCTGAGTTCGATCCCCAGTACCGCCAAAAAAAAAAGAGACACTGGCCAGGCTACCTCACCCCAAGTGGAGGACAACATCCTAACTGCCTCCCTAAGCCATTTACGCTCCCCCAGTCCACTGTGGATAAAGAATGTTCCTTAGACCACCACCTGGATGTGTGCTGGCGGCCCCAGGTAGACTGTTAGAATGTGATATTTTAGGTTTGCTGGAGAAGAGGTCAGGATTGGAGATGACAGTTGGAAGAGGGCAGGGATGAAGGTGGTGGCCCCCACCAGGACACGAGAAGGAGCTGGACCAGGAGTTTGCAAATGCTTGAGTACTTTAAGGCAAGAACAGCCTAAAGGTAAAGCAAGAGGTATACACTTTAGGAACATGCCCATCTTTCTGCGGTTGACTTTCCCTGTAAGTCTTTTCTTTTTGGCCTCTTTTAATATTAGGTAAGATTGTTTTTTTTTAAAGCTATCTCAGCTCTAGGGAACCTGAACTAAAATTTTACCACTGAGATCTCATGCTATTGGGAGCCAGCAAATAAGTGGCAAAAATGACAGGGGGGGTTTTCTGATGGTGCTCAGGAAGATAAGGCACAGGAGACCCACGGACTTTCTCCTGCTAGGCTCCCTTCATTTCAGAACTTTAGAGCATTTTGGTATTCCAGTGTGTTCATCTTTGTCAGAAAGCTATTTCAGTTGTAACACCTACAAGAAACTAGACCTAAGACTAAGTGCAGGGAACTTCCCTCCTCCAATGAGAGAAGGCCTGGTATAATGGGGTGAGACTCATGGCTGGGACCTTCATAATTTGTGGTTCTATGGATGCTGGGTTCTGTTTGTTGGTCTGGCTGCCAGCATGCCAGGGGCCCCTGTGCCAGCCAGAGCCTCACATAAGCTGCATCTGTTTCCTGGAGGAACTAGGGAGAAATGTTTATCCCTCACCTCCAGGCCTCTAATGAATTCTGATTCAGGCCACACAGGCCTAAGAATCGATAGTTTTAATCATTTCAAAAACTAGCCCCACTCTGGGTAAAATTACAATGCATAAGAAGCTCAATGGAGCTTAAAGGCCACAACCTCATTATCATTTCATTAGACTCACATTTCAGCAAGATGGAAGGAAATGTTCTCATACACCCCTTCCCCCGTCCCCTCCCCTGCCCTGTGGAGTCACTATGGAGGACGGCGATGGTTTACAACAGCTGTCAGCCACCAGAGCCACTGGCCCACTCCCAGCATGCACTGTTTCTGAGGAGGAAGCTCAATGTGGTCGCTGGAGACCTCGGCGCAAATCAGCACAAATGCCTCCCAAATCAAGTTTGTGATCCTGGAAGTTTAGTAAAAACAACCCTGCTGTCAGTTTGGCTTCTCACAGCTGGAGGGGTCAAGTCATCAACACAGTATAAACCCAGGCCAGTAGAACTTTGTCCTGCCTGGGGCCCCAGACGCCCTCTGGGAAACAAAAGGTTTGAAAATGTCTTAAACTTTTCCAGTTTGTTTATTTTCCAACATTTAATGATATTGTCCATGCAAGGAGCAGAGCCCTAGCTCCTGCTAACAATTAAAGAGGTTTTCTAATTTAGGAGAGAATGTGATTTTAAAAGAAGAGGGAAAACTTGCACAGGAAACAAAGCAAATAATTGGCACTGAGAACATAGATGCAGGAAAGATGCAACTTGAGGACCCCTGATTGCATGGTGCGAGCATAGAGGGCAAACTACCTAAGCGGCTGAGCCAACTAGTGGCCAAGTTTGGAGAAGCCTGGCAAATGTCAACCAGACCTTACCGCATGGCCACCGCCACCAGACAGTTTCATGATTGTGACTTATATCTGTGACCCAGTGTCCCCAGACTTCACCATCCCACAGATCCAGATGGGTTCTCCTCAACAAAATGAGCAGATTTCGCTGTGCTTGCACCCATCTGCGATAAACTAACTCTGATTTGGGGCCCCCCAGGCATATCCCACATGTGCTCAAAAACAGGACTGCCACTGAGGGTGAATGCCACATCTTACCAAGGTTCCCTGTCCTCACTCGGTTCCACTCTTTGAATGTGCTGCCCGTGGTCACTGCAGGGTAGGCCTTGCTGCTGGAAGGGCCCACGATGACGCTGCTGCCCAGGCCCTTGGTGAGGTCTCATAAGCTCCCCCAAAACAGCAGCACCTGAGGCTCTGGAAGGCACCATGGACCTGATGCCATCAGTGCACTGGAGCCTCAGTATGTTCTGATGTGTTCTCCCCCACTGTCATACCTCCCCACCTGGATGCCCAACAGGACTGGCCTCCCTGAATCTCACAGGGTGGGGAGGCAGGGGGTTGTGGTGAGGTTATGCTTCCTTCTCTGACCACTAATAGGTGCCTGAGCCCCAAACTTCTCCAAGTCTAGCCCACGCATCGGAATCCCTGGGCTCAAGTTGAGATCCCACCTCTGCGTCCTCAGACCGTGGTTCGGAACCTTGGCTCTAGAGTAGAATTACCTGGGGAGCTTTTAAAAGTCCTGCTGCCTAGGCCACATCCCAAACCAAGTAGTAAAACTTTCTGGGCATTAGTAGTTAAGTTTCCCTAGGTAATTAACATACGCAGCTAAGGTCAAGCACTCCTGCCTTAGAGGAACCAAACGAGAATGGAAAAGAAGTGGGGAATTAAGGAACGGACAGTGGGAAAGAAAGCAAGGCCAAACTTCAGAGCCCTTTCCTGGGATGAAAGGGGGAAGATGCCAGTCCAAGCCGGTGCCACGCCCCAGGATGCACACCGAGAAAAGCTAATGATTCCCCTGCTGAACCTGCCAGTGACTCGCACTGCTGCTGTCAGACTCTTTCAGCTGAGTCAACATGTTGGGAGAGTTGAAGGAGACAAGCGCTAGAGCATTCACTGCTAGTGACTCCCCAGGTCAGACATGGTGGCAACAGAGATGCCCAAAGGGCGGAGCCTTGTCAGGAACTGTGGTGGAGACAGGCAGAATCTGGTAATTGTCAGGACTTCAGGATCAGCATCTGATCTGTGTAGATTTCTGGAGGACTCAGGACAGCTTGCCACCTGCTCCAAGAACAGGTGTGACTAGGAGCTGGCCTATGTTGGTACAGAGAGTTCATTCATTCATTCATCCATCCATCCATCCATCCATCCATCCATTCATTCAACTTACATCTGAGCATGTCAGAACTACACATGAAGGACCTCAGACATTATGTGCAGCCTGCTGGTTTCTGAGCTTTGTTTTTAGCTCTGGAATGTGGGGTCTAAGCGAAACCTTATGGAGGCATAAACAAATACAATGCAAGTTGTTCAAGCTGAAGTAGGGTAGGAGGTCTGGCCTTGGCCCACTGACCTTCCCTCTCCTGGGGGGCTTCACCAGATTTTCTTCTTTCAAGGAGAAACAGGTTTGAAAATCTCTCATTTTAGTAAATGAGTCCACAGCAGGGTGATTGGTTCTTACCCAGAGTCACACAGATGTCACGTAGCAAATTTGGCCAGGCATGGGAGAATACAGAGCAGACTGTATTCTGACACACAGGCCCTGCCATGGGATGGAGCCCCCAGGATAGATGACACCTCTATCTCACATGCTGAACCAAATCATTCCTCTCAGTTTAATCAGAAAGCTCTGGCTGGGATGACCACCAGGTCTAATGTTCATCTGGAGTGTACCAGGTGCGACTCTGCTAACATTCACCCTGCTGTTCTGGGTGTTTACCAGGTTGTTAAATATTTTGAATATCACACTCAGATTGCAGCACCAAAGTTTCCAAAGTGTGATTAAGAACCAGACAGCAACAGAAACATCAAGAAGAGGGTCCACACCTACCTTCTCATGGCTACTCTTCAACACTAGATCTCAGGAAGATAGCAGCAATGAGACCATTCAGGAAAGGGGGAGACCATTCTTTTCGGGGCTCTGTCTGGGTGTGGCCTTCCATTTATAGTCCACAATGCATCTTGGGCACAGGGCGGCCAGACTCACTTCCGAGGCAGATTAAAAGCCATAGAGTATCTCGGGACAAAGCCTGTGGCTGTCAGGAGTCAGGCAGGCCAAGCTTAATCCCCAGCACTTTAATTTGCCAGCTGTGCTGTGCTTGTGAGGCAGGCATTTCCCTGATCTGCAGTCCCTATGTGGATGCTTTCACTTCCCAGGAACTGCCCATGGATGAAGGCGTCCATAGCGCCCAGGTTATGCCCACTCCCAGGAGTACAAAGATCCAGCCCCACTGGCCCTAAGGACAACACTTTTGAAGGTGCACCCCATGGATGCAGTGAGGCTTTGGGGGCACCCTTTCTGCATTTCCTCATCTCCTGCCTGACCCTGTCCCATGACCCTCTGGCAGAGCGCTCAGTGAGCATGACCCAACTCACCCGCCCTCTGAGCCTTTGGGGCTGCTCATCCATAAAATGGGGACAATGATTTCTGCCCAGCAATTTCGAGAGGGTTAAGTGAGCACACACTGCTCACAGGAAATTTCCTCTCTCCTACAGTGCCTGGCACACAGTAAATTAATTGTACATATTTATTTGCTTCCTCTTTCTCTCCATTCCTTCTTCCTCCAAGTGTGTTTATGATTTTGTTGAGTGTCCTCTGTCCTCCAAGAAAGAACTCTGGCTGTCTCTGCATTGGCAGAGCAGAAGTGATTGACACACTCTAAACCCACTAGCTGACCCATCCCTTCCTGATTGTACACATGTCCCTCCCCTCCCACTAACACACAGACACAGAGGTGCACAAGCAGTGTTGCAGAACCCCACAATCTTTGTACTCTGTAAACACCCAAAGCTTTACAGCATCACCACAATACACAGAGAACTGTTTGTGTAGAGATCTGTGTATCAGGAGCCATGAGACATCACAGGAGGGAGAGATCGTTTCCTGATGGTGACATCAGGAGAGCTTCACGAAGGAGGTCACATTTGTCATAGGTTTTGAAGGATGGGTAGAAATCCAGAGAGCGTGGGAGTAGCTTTCCAGGCCAAGGGAACGCTATGGCAGTATGCTGGGAGTTGGGAAAACAAAACATGTCTAGGCCAGTCTCCAGCCTAGCTGAGGGGAGTTTCATACCCGAGGATAAGGGGCGGAGCCAAGGCTGGGAAGATGGTTTGGGGTCAGAGTGGGTGGAGCCTTGAGTGCCAAGCTGAGGCCGGTGAGATTTCACAGACAACCTCTCAGAGGTAGAGGGGAGCTGTTTGCAAATCCGTCGAGGGGAGGATTGAATGGGAAAGAGCGGGGTCAGGAAACAGGCAAGGAGGCTGTGGGAATAGGCTAGAAAGAAGCCCTCTTCCGGCTGGGGCATTGATGGGCCAGGAGGGCAGGAGTCCAGCATAGGGGTGGTAGGCTCTTTTCTGAACACTGTTATTAACTCCTTTAGGCCCCACTGTGTAAACACTGTGTAAGCTCTTGGTTCAAGACCAGCTGACAAGTGAGCTCACTCCCCAGCAATTGTTTGGGGAAGTGAAAGAGGAAACCAACCTCAAAATAAGGTGCCTGACTCACTCTCTCTGAGTGACCATGTTCAGGAACATTCTCTGAACCTGCTGCCAGTCACCTCCTCTGCCTCGTAGGAATGCAGACACCAAGAAGGAGTCCCACACACAAAACATCCAGACACCTCAAGAAACAGGACAGATGCATACCCACTTCCTTTCCTGCTAGCTGTAGGGCCTTGGGCAAATCACATATTTCTGGGCCTCTGTCTTCTCATCTATAAAATGGCACTCATAACCATCACTACCCCATTTGTAGGACTTTTATGAGATCAAATAGCCTAATAAACTTGAACAGACTTAAACCTCTTTGGGAGCAGGTGCCACAGAAAGGCAAGGTGTAATTGTTCATAGTGTTGTGTAATCGGTTGTTACTACTGCCACCTCCTGAGGATTTGTGTGTCTCTTTTCAAAGGCTGTTCATCACGTTCTTCTTTCATAAATAATTTCCCAAACACCTCCTCTTGTTTAGTGTGGGCCCAGCACCAGAAGCTTCTGCTGATACTGCCCAACTGAGTCAGATCCTACGAAAGCCAGGAGGGTCCACCCCAGAGCACGGGGGGTGGAGCCAAAGGGAGATGATTCTGGGGCTCTGGTTTTAGTCAGCAAGGTCCAGTGACTCAGGGAGGGACTTTCTGGGGTCAGAGGAACTGTGACCACTCACCACTCCAATTGCTGTAAACTCTCGACAGCATCTGCCTAAACCTGCCCTCTCCTCATCCTGGAACACCTCCTGGTCCTACTGCCTAGCAGTCTAACTGTGCAGCCAATGAGACTCAGCAACCATGTGATTTTTCCATAGTCCCTAAACTTTCTCATTTCCTTGTCTCTAAAAGGGGGCCAATAACCTCTGAGCTTGCCTGCCTTACAGGGTTGGTGTGAGCAGGGACCACAGTGTTACAGTTTATATCTGGATGTCCCCAAGAGCCTCATGCACTCAAAGGTTGAGCTTTTGAAAGGTAATTGGGTTATAGTGTCTTATAGCTGACTTGGTATTAGGAGGTCAGAAGAGGCAGGTCACTGTAAGGGTTCATCCCCCTCCCCAGGCCGGTCCATTCTTCTCTGTTTCACCACAACATGAGCAGCTTCTCCTCCTCTGTGCCCCTCTGCCATAGGGTCCTTCCTTGGAGTCCGCTGACCATGAACTATAACCATGATAAATAATAAAGTTTTCTTCCTTTTCTTTTCAGGAGCCGGGTATTGTGTCTCAGTGACAGAACAGTAAGTAAGATACCGGGCTAAGGTCCTGTGGCTGCTTGTCAGCTAACTCTAAGGTGGGATAGTGGCAGTGGAGAAGATATAGGGGGTCCCAGGAAGCCAGAACCAAAGCCCTAAAGCTGGTAAGCGTCTCTTGAGCTTGGTTTTGCTGTATCTCCTAGTGTTCTGATACAAAACTCCTCTTCCCCCCAAACATGAACCAGAAGGCCAGACCATGCGTGGGAGTCACCATCTTCCATCAGCCCACCACTTGGCTGTTGCACTCTTTCCAAGTGTCTCTGGACCTTCGGAACAAGGCGGGAGACTAGCATGTGCCAGTGACACTCAGCCGTCAGGACTGCTAAAGGCCCATGGCCGGGAGAAGATAGTCACCTACTAATTAGCACAGAGTGAGGCCCAAGCTACCAAGAGCTGCGAGTTCCTCTATCCAGGGGAGCCGTTCCTGAAGGAAGACAGAGATGAGGTCGCAGGGTGGATCCACCTGGCAGGGCCCGCCTAGTCCCCTGGGCGGCAGGCGTCCAGCAGGAGTAAATGCTAGGCCAGGAGGAGGGTCCTGCTTGTTGACTCTGGCTTGGATCCCCTGCCCACAGCTGGATGGGAAAGCAAACAGAGCGATCCAGGGAAGCAGCCGAGAAACACCACTGTGGTCATAGTCCTGTGGTGCTTCCCTTGGAGAGCCATACTGCCTTCAGGGAGTGGAGATAGGATTGGTGGAATGGTGACTCCCCAGGGCCCTGAAACAAAGACATGTGCCAAGATTTAGACTAGCAGAGATTGCTCCTATCCCTGCCCCTCTTCTTTTAAGTGTTCTCCCAGCCCCAAAGGTTCTCTAACTCATCAGCTTGGGGTTTAAGTCTTTCCTTTCACTCAACCCCTCCTCTTCCTCCAACCAGACCTTAACCATATTCCCAAACTCTATCTCAGTGGCCCGACTCCTATCGACCTTGTGTGGTGGGGTCCACTGATGAGTACAGGGCCCCATAATCCAATCAGCTTTCAAAGTCCAACCTCTGAGCACATGTGTCTTCGGGGGAACATTACCCATCTCAATCATAACAGAAATCCTGTCTGAAAATTTAAAACAAAACAAAACAAAAAGGGCTAGCATGTAGCTCAGGGCAAAGGCCCTGGGTTCAATCCCCAGTACCACAAAGAATAATAATACTAATTAAAATGTATTAACACAGTGCGAGACACAGTGCTTGTCACTCAGCAAGTATTGTGTCTGTGTTGGCCCCTTTTGAAATCCCACCCTCTGCCAAGAGGAGGCTGCAAAGCTGCCTTGAGAGGCCAACCTTGACTGCCTCCCTGCTGTCCTCCTTGGTTGTGTCAACCCTTGTCCTGTTCATGTTTGTCTGGCTCCTTGGTCACACAGAAGCTTATGGAAGGTCATGGAACCATAGAGCCATCATCCATCCTGCTCAGAAACCTTCAGTCCTCCCCACCTGCTTGGGCTTGAGATCCTTCTTCCCAAAGATGAGTCTTAGTTTTCCAAAGCTCTGCTCAAAACTCCAATTTTTCATGAAATATAGCAGAGTGGGACACAAGCTCTAGGGTCAGGAAGACCTGGGTTTGAGTTCCAGCTTAACCCATACTGACTGGGTGATCTTGGAGATGTTACTCATCCTCTTTTACCCTCAGTTTCCTTGAACGGGAAATGAGATAAATACCCCTTCCTCACAGGATAAAGATAAGGAGAAAGTGGAATGATAAATCCAAGATGCCTGGGGCAGTGCTGATACATAGCAGGAGCTCAAAACTCTCTTCCTGCTCTCAACTTACCCTTGTGGCTGGGTCTCCTGTTTGTAGTCTAACTCTTAACATCTGCCACAGCCACAGTTAGCTTTCTCCAGGTGTTTTCTCGGATATTTATCTTGTGTTGGTTCTTCATTCAACATTTGTTGGACATTTATCTTTGTCTGAGGCTATTCTAGGCCCTGACTGGATGCCTAAGACTGGATCCCAGGAAGATTAAATACATGTGTAGTTAATCTTAGAGTCCTGTGGTGTCACTGTGGGAGCGTGTATACAAGGGACTTTAGATCACAGCATGGCAGTGACTAATGTTGCTTTCAGCAGTCAACAGCCCACACAGCATGCCATGCACTGTCCTGGGCACTGAGGTTCAGAGCATTCATCCTCATGGAGGGCAGGGACCAGTGGGGAACACAGCCAGGACATAAAGATTATACTAGCTGGACAGTGGCCCTGTGCCCCGATGCTGTCCAACAAGGGGAAGACAGTGAAGGCTAGGGGTAAGGCAGACTCCCTGGAGAAGCAGCATCTAAGGCTCAGAGGATAGGTATCAGCGGGTGACCAAAGCACCAAAGCGCAGACTCCTTTGTGCAGAGCCTGGGAGCAGGGAGGGCAGGTGTTGGGCTCCGGGACCACAAGAGCTCTGTGTGGCTGGAGGCAGAGACAGGAAGCTGCACCTCCAACAACCCTTCCTCCCCTCGGCCCCTGGCACCTTCCCTGGTCAGAGCCTTCAGCCCCAGCTCCATATCACCATCTCCCAAAGGACATCTCCCCTGTGATGATAAAGCCCGACCTAGCCTGTGAGCCACACTCCTCCTGAGGGAAAGGGACATTGCAGAAGGAAAAAGAAAGGAAGACCCTGGGTAGGCATTTAGGCTGGCAGGAAAGAGGCAAAATCCCTCCATCCCACTCCCCACGCAAGCATGCTGACTGATGTCCAGGATTAGCCTTGGGTTTAGGTTCCTTCAAACTAGTTGTGACAGCTGGTAGAGATCAGCAAAGCTCTGCTAACTAGGCCAAAGCCTCCCCACCCTCTGCTCCTCTGCTCACCTGCCTTGTGCTAAGTCCCCTCAGGCCCCTGCTCTACCAAATCTGTTCCTGCTAATTTGGTCAAGGTGAAAGTCCCCTCGCCTCCCTGGAGTTTTACTGTACAGCCAGCAAACCACGTGAGAGTCTCAGCACACCCAACGTTTGCTGAAACACACGTGTGTAGAGCTGCTACACTCATGGACACACATGTGAACACGCATGTGCCTACCTCTCCCATGCTCTAGCTCACACTACCCACGTGCACATACAGATACTCATACCACTTCTCCATGCGTCTGCTCAGACACACACACACACACACGCACGTGCTCCAGAAGGGCCTGGTTTGCCTCTGTTCCCCTTTTCTTTTGGGGAAAAGTCTCCCCTTGGAAAGTTCTGGGCCTTCAGCCTAGGGACATCTCCCCCCCACCCACAAGAGAGCCCTGGTACCTCTTGCTGAGAGGGTACCAAAGGGTTAAGAGAGAACATTTCCAGGGAGTTTGCCTCTTAATCAACACAGTTAATTCTTTTCCTTTTACAAACATAAATTCTTGGCAGTCAGTAACCAAGCAAGAAAAGAGTAAGGAAAAAAACTTTAACCCAACATTAGTCAAATCTTTGCCTCTTCCTATTTTTTTTTTTCAAGTTAAGACCCCTGGGAATTCAAAGCAATGAGAGAAATCCCAGCCCAGATGGAATGTTTTTGCTAATATACGTCTGCAAGTTATTTAAATGTATGTTTAAGTGTGTGTGAGAGAAAGAGGGAGCAGGAGGGAGGCACGGAGAGAATATGGGAGCAAGCAAGCCTGGCTGAGCGAGTGAGTGAGTGTGCACGCACGTGCATATGTGTGTGAGTGTGTGTGTGCACATGTGCGTGTGTGTGGGTCCGGCACACAAAGCAGGGCAATCACTGCCTTCTCTGCCTGAGTCCCAGCTGTCTTCCAGCCCCAGCTTGCCTGTCTAGACACGAAGCAGAACAAGGCCATTACCCAGGACTGTCCTTGCTCTTTAGTTTAGGTCTCCTGGGACAGAACCGTTGTCCCTGTCCCTCAGCCCCAGGATGGCCTCAGAGACACATTCTGCTTACCATACCCATTTCTTGCCCTCCTTCCTGCCCAGCCACAAGGCTGGGGCTGCATTTCTAGGCCTAGGGAAGAAAGAAGGATGGTGGAGAGGGCAAAGCCCCACCCACAGAACTACTGCCCAATCCCTGCAAGAATGGTCTGCCCCAGCTTGAGGTGGGGCTCAGGCCCTGTTCCTGGCCTCTTGCTACCTCTTGAACATCTCCCAAGATCTTTGGACTCCAAGGTCTTGCTTCTCATCCCTGCAGTGGGAAGGAAGGGATCCCCGCAGATGACAGGCCTAACCCTCACCCACAGACTCCAACTCCGCAAGACTCTCCCAACCTCCCAGGGACACCCATTGCTGCGGCTGGGGTACAGAGGCCCACAAACAGCCCATCTCCCCACCTGCCCCCAGCTCCCTCTCATCGGCTCCCTCCTGAACTGACTTTAATTCTTTTAATCTTTCCTCTGAGATCACTCCTCTGGCCCTGTAATCAGCTGTGTGGGTTCCAACTTCCTGATTTCCAGGGGGAGATTAAGCAGCTTGCTCTAGCCAAAGGCACTTGGGAGGCTTGGGCCACCCCTGGGCTGACTCGGTCCCTTGCTAGCCAGGGGGCTGCTCTCACTCCTCTGAGCCCCAGCCCACCCTGAGTCCCAAGCCTTCCACACAGTTTCCCATACTCTACCCTGCCCTGGTCCCCCGAAGGGTCCAGCGCTCCCCTCCGCTCAGAGGCCAGTCCGCGTGTCCAGCCAGGCTCAGGACCAGGAGGCCATGGTTTCCTCTAACACCCTCCTTGGAGGGGGTTGGGACAGGGGACCAGGTCTTGGATTTGCAGAGGGTCCTTAGTGTGGCTGCTCCCCAACCCCATCCTGTTTCTCCTTGGGTCTCTCTGCTCCTTCCACCTACTTTTGTGCTCAGAGACCCTTTCCAGAGAATGTGGCCATCTGCAGCCTCCCCTAGCTGATGAGGAACAAGACTTTCCAGCTCTCAGTCCTCACAGGCCATATCTCCTCGCACATCAGCTGTTGCTACCTTGGGACTGGCACCCAGCAGAGCGAGCCCTGACTGAAATAATGCAAAATGGGGTGAAGCTCAGAGACAGAGTAGGAGGTAGGCATTGGGGGCGGGGACACAGAGAGAGCTTCCGAGGTATTTTAGACTATGTGGCCTTCGAGCTTGCCTTGAGATGTTGCTCCTGGGTAGTGATGATACAGATCTGACTTCCACCGGGGAGAAATTACTCCTTACAAAAGAATCTCAGAGGCAGCAAAAGGGAGTGAGGACCTTCAGTGGGAAGTGTTCCAGAATGCTACTTGGAAGGGTCATGGCTTCCCTCTGAAATGGTTGGGGTCCCAAGGCCCTAGACCTGGCTTCCCAAGGGCTAAAGATACCAGAAGGATTCTAGAGTCCTTCATGGGCTGAAGCCTTCAAGGAACCCATGAATCTCTCTATATTGTATGCAGAATATGGCGTTACTGCGGGAGAGCCCCCAGGGTCTCCCTGACCACTTCACAGGCTCTCACTCCATGAGGCTGAAAAATACCAGGCTAGAAATTAACCCGAGGTGACTTTGAGGCTGGCTGGCTGGAGCCAAATGGCCTCTGGCTGCAACAAGGAGACTGTCCCAGGCTCAGGCAGTAACCTGACTCCGCAGGTCTAGCCTCCAGTCTAGATGTGTGTGGCGGGGAGTGTTCTGAGTGGTCCCAATCCCTGGAGACCACACTTCAAACTGGTGCTTGCGAGCCGCGTCTTCTAGCCCATGCTGCTTGCTGGCTGCGTATGGGGAGCTGGCAGATACCAGCAGGGCAACGGCGACCCAAGCAGAGCCCACTCCTCATGGGCTGTGTGTACCCAACACTGACGTTGGCAGCTCAGGGGAATCACAGAAACCGAAATGGGGAGGTGGTCAATGCCAGCAGGGGGAGTGGAGGAAAGCAGTGAGGAGCCTGTTGGCCCCTCTCTGCGCTAACCAAGCTACACCACCTTTCTGTGTCACTGTCCCCTCTCCTGTAAAATAATGCAGTTGGGCTAGAGAGTCTGTGAGGAGCTCTGAAACATCCCGTCAGCCAGGTATGGGGTGCATACCTGCAAGCCCAGCACTCTGGGAGGCTGAAGCAGGAAGGTCACAAGTTACCACCTACCCTGAGTAACTTAGTGAGAACTTGTCTCAATATAAAAAGAAAATTTAGAAATGCATGAAGGAAGTAGCTCAGTATGAAAGCCCTGGAGTCAACCCCCAGTGCTGAGAAAGAAAAAAAGAAAGAAAAGGCCTGTCCTGTCCCCTGCTGGAGCTCCGGTAGGGAAAAGTGGTGATTATCTCAAAGCCACAGGGAGCCTTCCTACCCCTCTCCTCCTCGCTCCAAGACCACCCACCCAGGGGCTACTCTGGGTTCCCTCCTCCCAGGAAGTCAGTTGCCCTACACAAGAGGTGCGGAAGGAGAAAGGCCCCCTGCTTTCCTGCTCCTCAGCACTTTCAGAGAGGAGCTGGTCCTCTGCTTCTATGGGGCGCGGGGCTCAGGCAGCGCCCTGGCTCCAGAGCACAGACGTGGCATTTGGGGTATGCTCTCCTCCGGGTCCTTGGAGGCAGAGACAATCTCTTCCGTTCTGGGACAGAAATGCTATGGAACCAGAGAACCTCTGGGACTCCCATTTCTAGAGCCGGATGACACTAGAATGTTTTCTTCTGCCTGTGGGCTCGTTGCACACACCCGTGTACAGATACATGTGTATAAACACCGAGACGGATATAGCTGAGGGCTTACGAGGCGCACATCAACACCTGCCTCACCACAGCCAAGCCCAGCCAGAGCTCCCACGCGGGCGGCTCAGGTGTCCCTCCAGGCGGCTCTCACCTGCCACTTCCGCTGGTGACTCCTTCCCCGCTCCCCAACCCCAAGCTGTCCTCGTCACCAACTCCTCCCCACTGCCAGGCTGTTGCTATATCCTCACTTCTGCCTCCGCAGCAACTCAGAAATCTGTTCCTTTCTTGGTCTCCGCCCCCTCCAGCAGCATCCCCCTCAACTGTCCCCATCTCTCTTTCTGGTCCTCTTGTCGTCTGATCTCCGCCTGGCTTTGCTTTTCCCCTCTGCCTGCCCCACCGACTGTGCCTCCCAGCCCTCTCACCCTCTGTCCCCCTCTCTATTTGCTGTGTGTGTCTCCCTATCTCTCCGTTCATCTCCATGTCTCTCCGTGGGTAGCGTGCCCAGGCACTCTCTGGGGGAAGAAATATTGCTACCCTTCTCTTTTTTACTAACCCCACTGTGCAGGTTGCCTCTCTGGCCTAGGCTCAGAGCAGACACGCAGGAGGCAGCAGGCGAGCAGAAGGCCCCGGCCTCAGGCTCCGCCTCCCCAGCCTGGGCCTGTGAGAACCCAACCCGTGGGCCCTGGGAAGAACAGCTGGGCGGAGGAGCCAGGGATGCAGCCCTGCCAGTTACTAAAACAAGTGGCAAGTGGCGGGCCCGGCTCATTTGCATGTTGGGTCTCTTTTACATAAATCTGCATGTCAAGCTGGAGGGCCCTGGAGCCAGGTAATGCAAAAGGATGCAAAATAAATTAATCAGTGTGCCCTGCTTGCAGGTGTGAGCCAACCCTGTCTTCCAAGTGACAGAGCGAACCCAGAAGAGTTCAGGGCCTTGCAGGGTGGGGGCGGGGCGGGGGCAGAGCAGGTTACTGACTGGGCGCTGGCCGGCTGTGTTTGCTTCAGGCTGTGGAAGGCCCAAGGGGTAGCCTGCTGCCTGGCCTGGCCCCAGAGCGGCCCTGAGAAGGCAATCCTGCCCGGAAAGGGGGGCTTAGGGCTCCCTTTATCCAAGGGGAAGGCTGAGGGCCAGGGAGTGGGGGGCTCCTAAAGGCTCCACATGTCAAGCTCTCCCTGGTAGTGTCTGGGCGAGAAGCCAGCACCCTGGCTCTCAGCAAAGTAGCTTCTCTGCTTGTCGCTGCCTAGGCGTGGGTGACTGTCACTGCTCCCTCTGAGGGTCTCCAGAATCTGGGGGCCCCTGGATGAATCTCCAAGCTGCATCTCTACCCATCTGCGGGGAGCACTGCCTCCCCCACCAGCCAACTTGGGGTGTCCTCCAGCCCTTCCTCTCCCCAACTGGGGCTCTGCTTCCTCTTTAGAAAAAAGACAAGGTATGGAGGAGGTAGTGAATTTTCCCCGCTTCTGAGGGTTTCAAGGTTCCCCCTTGGATGGAGGATGCCTCTTGAACCCCAAGGCTTCTGAGAGGCCCCTCTCCACGAGAGAGGACAGAGCCAGGTCACCATGGCAGTGCCCGCCCCAGGCCCAGCTCTGTCCCCCACCCCTCTCCAGTCAGGCAAAGGTGAGTAGCAGGCCCCTGGGAGTCCTCGTGCCCCAAAGTCCTCAGCCCTTCCCAGACACTCTATGGTTTATTCCCAGGGAACCCAAGCCCATTCTGGGGGGCCTGCATTGACTGTTCCCATTCTCCTCTGCTGTGGGACACAAGGGGGCTCCCTCTGGCCACCGGGAGCACAAACTGTGAGCAGCGAAGGTGATCTCTCGGGGACACCGTGGCGGTGGTGAAACGCCTGGGTCCTGCTTTGTGGCCCAGGGTGAGACAGTGGGCCTCTCATCTGTGAAGCAGGAGTGACAGAAGTTCCCACCTCGGATGGGTTCCCAGGCTTCCGTGGGACAAGGCAGGCAGCGCGCCCACTCTGCCCCTGGTGCAGGGAGCCGTTCTCAGGACCTGCCAGGCTGAGTCAGAGGGAGACAGTGGGACGCAGAAGTAAATCGACCTGGATGCTCTCCTGCCACCTTCTCCTCCGCCTCTTCTCCCTGCTTCCCTTCTCCTTTCCCAGGGGCAGTGTGCACGAGGGAACATTTAAAACGCAGACACTGTCCTGCCACTCTCTCTCTCAACTCCTTTCTGGCTCCTATTGTGCCTAGGAGGGAGCCCCAGCTGCCTGACGCAGCCTACAAGGCTTTGCTCCTAGCTCCTGCTGATGGCTGCGCCTGCCCTCTTGTCCCCTTGCAGCCTCCACTGCAGTCATGTGGAATTGCCCAGAGCTGCTCACACTCCATGTGTGCCCGCTCACCTCTAGCCCTGCCCTGGCCTGGCTGGCGCCTTCTGGATCCTAGCTGCAAAAGGGCTTCCTCTAGGACGCCTGCACTCTCCTTGCTAAGGACTGAAAGAGAAAGCCTTCCCAGGAGACTCTGCCTGAGAGGTCCATGAATGTGTCTAGTGCCAGCTCTCACTGGCAGGGGAGGAAGGGGGCTTCCTCCAGGCTTTGCTGCCCCTGCCCATATGACATAAGAAGAAAGTCATCAGGGACCCCGTGGGCACTAAGGGCCTGACACTCAGATGCCTTTGCATCTAATCACTTCTGTCTTGGGGACAGTGAAAATGCAGAAAATTCCTGAGCACTCAGAGGAATGAATTCTAAGGCCCAAGAAGAGATCCCCAGGGATGTAAGTATTTGGGGCCAGGGGCTACCTTGTAGCTCCCCTCCACCTGTAGAGGCCACTGTCCCTTGTATTTCTCCACAAGACACCAGCCTGCCTCAGCTGCCCAGAGAGAAGGACTTTGGCCTTGGGGACAGGAGCAGGCAGGATGAAGCTGGGGACCCCTCAGGAGCTGCTGATCAAAGAGAAGCCAAGTAGAGCCCCCTGCTGGCTCTGGCATCTGGAAGCTTGAGTTCTAATGCCACTTTCTGGCTGAGCAAGAGAGCAGGTCACTTAATCTCTCTGAACCACTGACTCCTCAACTATAAAACAGAGGTAAAGATAGTTCTCTGCTCACCAGGCTTGTGTGAGGTTTGTGGGGGGTGTGATCATGCCTCTTGAACAGTTCCACATGGAAACATGTGTTCCTCGGGCACATCTGATCCAGAAGCTGCTCCAGTGGACAATGTGATTGTTAACTAGCCTCTCTGCCCTTGCTCCTATTCTGTGCCTAATCTGCTGTGGACTCAAAGGTGTCGGTCGGGCTTATAAATATTTGCTCCTTATGGCCAGATCTTCACGAGTTTTATCAGCCTGGCTGATAAGATAATCTGCCCTGCTGGTGTGCACTGGCACCTGGCGTTCTGCGCTGCAGGTGACCTCTCAGACCGAACTTTTAATACCATCAAGTCAATACTCAGGCTCTCAGCTTTCAGGCCTGAGGGAGCCTCCAAAATTAATGCTCTTTGTTTCTGGGTCTGATGTCTAGGGTTGACCGGAGACTCCAAGTTAACACCTTTTATGCCAGATGGTGACTGGCTCTCTGCTGGCTCCACCAAGCACAAAACCAAAATGGTTTTGAAAAGGCTTGAAGTGAGCGCCCTGTCTCCTTTAATTAAGTGGGAAATCTCCATATCTATTTCAGTCTTTGAAAAGTGAAACTCGGGAAGACAGGTTCCCCAGGCAGAGGGGAGAGGTGTGCGGAATGAATATTCCATCTCTATTTTTCCTTGTGTAATTTAATAAGTGCTCTAAGCTTGTCGGGGACCCAGGCTGCATTTAGCCACTAGGTGACCCAGGCTCACGCAATGCTGTACTGTTCCAGGTGACAAAGATCACATTAGAGCGGTTGACTGGTCAGGCAGCCACGAGGCGAGGTGGCCCAGGGTCAAGGTAGAAAGCTGGGGCCCATTTGATCTTGTTCAGTCACCTGTTATCTCTGAGTGATGCGTCCTTCCTCCCTGGAACATTCGAGCCAATCTGTCCCAGAGGCCTCTGGGTAGCCTGGATTGCAGCTGCCCACCCCCTGGATCTGCTCAGCACTACGACCGCTCAGCTTTGCCTGGGTTGGCTGAAGCCCACTGACTCCCAGCAGATCCATCCTGCTTTCTCTTCTCTTCTGCCTATCAGGGGCCAATCCCAAACTCTCAAGGAATCTGCTTCACAAAAATAAAGTTCTTGTTCTGTCCCTGCAAAGGGACAAGCTTGGGAACCTGGTGTGGGAATGCTTCTGCAGATGTTCACCCCTTTCTGAACATCTGCTGAGCTTCTGATCATGTCCAGAAGCACTTGGTAGGAGGGGACAAATGATGCAATAGATTTTTTCCCCCATAATCATAGAATTCTAGAGCTAGACGGATTTCAGAGATCAACCAATCCAATCCTCCCTTTTTTTAATCTTTAAAAATTTCAGTGAACAAATTCCTTTTACAGATGAATAGGGTGAAGTTCAAGGAAAAAAATGATCTAACAACTTATTAGGCAAGAATAGTGGAGCTTTAGCTCAAGGTTGAAATAAAAGGCTGTGCATGCTAGTGCACTCCTGTAAGCCCTATACTCTGGGAGGCTGAGGCAGGAGGACTGCAAGTTCAAGGAAAGCTTGGACAACTTAGCTTTTTAGCAAGATCTTGTCTCAAAGTTAGGAAAAAATAGAGAAGGGGCTGGGGATGTTTCTCAGTATAAAGGCCTTGGGTTCAATCCCCAATACCAAAAAGAAAGAAAGAAAGAATGGAAGGAAGAAAGAAAGAAAAACATGAAAGAAAGATGGGCAGAAGCCCTCTGTTACAGGAGTTGGCCCACATGATGCTAGGGCTGAGAGAAAGTGGGGCGTCCTTGTCCTATGGGAGGTGGCCCTCCTTGAGGATTACTTTTCCTTCAGTGGCCCTTTAATTACACAAGCCAGCCTGCTCCTTCATCATGCTCCTCTGGATATGCAACCAGGGCGACATCACATTATAGTGGTTCAGGGAGGGGCTCCCTGTCCAGTGTCTGTGAGATGCCTCCAGGATATTAAATCTTCCTGGTGCCTCAGTTTTGGTCTTGAGTTAACTATGTAGCCCAGTCTGGCCTTGAACTCCCAGAAATCCTCCTGCCTCAGCTTCTTGAATTCAGGGATTTCAGGTGTGTGCCACCACACCAGGTTACCTTTATTGTTCTTATGCCCGACTCTTTCTCATTGCATCAGAGTGGCATCGGTCACTTTGCACCTGCCTTTGCCCAGGTTGCCCCGTCTCTGCCTGGGCGAGTCTCGTCTCACCTGCAGGGGGAGAGGGAGAACCAGGAGCCCAAACCCTGGCTTTCCTACCCAGCCCCAACTCCTGCCACTCATCACAGAAACTGCAATCTGTTCCCCTTTCTACAGTTTGAAACCCTGGCCACCCTCCTCTAACATGCTACACACTTCCTGATAAGCCAGGGGCTGGCTAAAAAAACCAACAACCCAGCATTATCTTTTCCTTCCCAAGGAAGACTGTCCACTTATTTTTGTCTGATTTAAAGTGTCTGATGCAATTCCCTTCTGCTCTGACAAATGGGGACCCTCAGTGAATCGGGAAACAGAGCCAAAGCAAAGGGAAGGGGCCAGAGGCTGTCTGGAGATTGATGAGTTCCCATCACCAGAGCACGGGCAGTTGGACAGTTTTCTTCCATGGTCCGGTCTGGCCTTGAGTTTCAGGGAAACACAAAGCCGAGCTGAGCCTGAGTCATTCCACCAGAGCTGATGTTTCCTCTCTGCCGTCTGCCCATTCTGCTCCTGGGCCCCAGAGTGGAGTAGGGAAACCCTGCTCGCTCCCACCAGGGTTCCCTGAAACTGGGGCATCGGCAGAGACCATCATCCTTCAGTTCCCAAGTCCCCTTCTCACCACGTTCACTGTCCCTAGATTTAGGGTTTTCATTCAGTTTGAATAACAAATTCGGGAAGGGGAAATATGTAGGAAATTGGTGGCCTCAACGGTAATACAACAGAAACAACTCAACTCTGCAAATTAACAGGGACCTACAAACTTAAGCCTGAAAGAACCAGACTACAGGAAAATAAATGTTTTTTTTTTTTTTTGGGCAGTACTGGGGATTGAACTCAGGACCCTGCGCTTGCTAGGCAGGTGCTTATTCCACTGAGCTATATCCCCAGCCCTATTAAAGCTTTTTTTTTTTTTTTTCTTTTTTCCGGTACCAGGGATCGAACTCAGAACCTTGCACTTGCCAGGCAAGCGCTTATGCCACTGAGCTATACCCCCAGCCCCTTACTACAGGAAAATAAGACTTTTCTTATAAACAGTCCCACTCAGGGCCTGTATATAATCTCACCACTCTGGGAAGCTTAGACAGGAGGATCACAAGTTTGAGCCCAGCCTGGGCAATTTACCCAGACCTGGTCTCCCCACCCCCCAAAAAATATTATTAAAAATAAGGCCTGTGGCTTTTAACACTCACCTATCGTCTGCCATGGACTGGATCGATGTGACCTAAAGATAAACTGTAAAGTGCTTGTAAATATTCAGTAAGACAAACTTTACGGGGGGGGGGATCCTTTCTGTGTGCTCCTTTAAATGTACCCCACTGAAAGAGATTCTGTTGGTTTTCATTTCTTTTTAATGATTTAACTGAACAAGGGTCTCAGTTTGCCAAATTATGGCACTGTCGCAGGTCATGCTGCATCAGTGGACTACCAGAGGCCTGGGGTGGCATCAAGACTGCAGTGTGGAGCCAAGGAGTCTCCAAGTTGGCCCTCAGCCCCTAGAAGCCTGCCTGTGCCTGCACCCCTGGAGCCACAACACACCCACCTGCCCATCTGCTGTGTCCACTACTCCGTCTTTCCCTAGATGAGGGCTCCAGCTTGGTTCCTGGCCTTCACCGGGTCATCCTTCCCTCCCAGGGCACCAACTCTACCTGAAGCTGCATTCAGTGCAGCTGCCCGGGAAGCACATACCCCAGCATGTGGACTCTGGCTTGGGGGCGGTGGATGGTGTGAGATGCAGGGTGGGAACCAGAGACTAAAAACTGGGGCAGAATGGACAGGGGACAACAATTTGGATGCATATTACAAAGAGAAGTAAGAATCCAGTCCCTGGGGTGCACAGCATGAGGGGGCTGGGTTCTTTCCAGGGCCAGTGGTAGCAAGCTGGCAACATTAAATTGATTTTCCATGCCCTTTGGGATAAATCCAGACTGCCTGCTGGGAACCCCAATAAGGTGGCTTCGGCCTGATTCTTTTGGCTTTGACAAAAGAAATGTGGTTCAAGCTGAGAAAAATGTATTTAAACCCCAAGCCGCTCAGGTGCTTTAGTGTCACCAGGCTTTTCTGTTTGCTGAGCCTCTGCCCCGGAATGTCTTCTTTTTTTACTTTGAGAGGTCTTAATGCTCACAGCAATCACCTGGCTTGTTCTCCTCTGGGAGGCCTGTGTGTCTCCGCACAATGGTCCTTGCTGCGTTTTATGACATCCTGCATTTTACACCCTTGGTATTTGTCCCAGAGGATAGAGAGGAAACAATAGCTCTCTGAACCCAGTGCTATCAGCGTTTGCCTTCCTGCCACGTCATGGCACACAGGCTGTGATGCACGGGTGATGCCGTGTGAGTTGCTACCTGGTTACTCAACCGCTTGAATCCCAGAAAGTACACAACACTTGCTGCTCCATCGATCCGAGCAGAAGACCTCCCTTTGGAGTCACTCTAGCCTCGTCTTCCTGCACAAACCCAACCTTGGAAAATTTCCTATTCAGCTTGAAGAGTGAACGGTGATCCCTTGTGTGGGTATACAGATGGCCTAGTTATCTGCCACTGTGGGAACATGGGCCTGCAGTGCAGCTTGCCGGTGGAGGACTCACCTAGCGTTCGTGAGGCCCTGGGTTCAACCCCCACTCCTGCTAAATAAACAAATGAATTAATTAATTAAAGATTTCAAGCATTTAGTTCACACATTTAATCCCAGTGCTTTTTAGGCTAAGGAAAGTGACTGCCATGAGTTTGAGGCCAGCCTGGGCTACATAGTGAGCTCAAGGACAGCCTGAACTACACAGTTAGACCCTGTCTCAAAATCAATCTATCAGTCAATCACTCAGATGAGACAAAATCAAGGGGGAAATGACTAAGTTGGGTAAAAGAGTAAGGTTCCAAGTCAATCTTGATAGGTAGGAGCAAAGGACTGAACTTAACAGGATAAAAATTATGCATAGAGATCCCTGGTACCAGAAACAAAAGAAAGAAAGAAAATTACGCACAGAAAATGTGAAGCTTGGCCCTTGGGTTCAAAAACCCAAACAGCACAGCTATACAATTGCAGAATCTGGAAGCTGGAGCTGGCAGAGCTACCACCGACCGCACAGTGATTCCAGAGTGCGGTACACTCTCAAGTCTCTGGAGAATTTAAGCTACAGCATTGGAAATGCAGAGCACACAAAGAGGACGTGGGAGAGACCTGTTCTTGGTGTTGCTGGGGTTGCAAATTAGCCAACCAGGGGGCACCTGAGGGATAGAAGCAGGAAGACAGAGAACAAGAAAATTATAACAACATCATCAACATCAGAGCCGAGACTGGTGGCACATGCCTGTAATCTTGGCACTTGAGAGGCTGAGGCAGGAGGATCACTACACATTCAAGGCCAGCCTGGGCTACATGCCCAGACCCTGTCTCAAAAAATGAAGGAAAAAGCCAATGCAGACCACAAAAGTACAAAGATGTCTTAACATCAAAGAGAAGAAAAGATTTAAGGCAAACACGAAAGCTGTTTTTAAATTCTTGAGGGGGTAAAGCCCTCTGGCCCTAACTCTGTGTTTAGGAAAGTGAAGCTAAATTTCCATCCAGCCTGAGAAAGTTTTCTTTCATAGCAGTGAGAACTGTCCAAAGCAGGGGTGAGCTGCTAGTTAGGTAACGAGCTCCCCATCACTGGCGATGTTCAGGCAAACGCTGGAGGATCACACATCAGGAATGCTTTGGAGAGAACTGTTCATTTGTGGGAGGATTAGATGGTCATTAAGGACCAGTGTGACCCTGAGACACTCCAATTCAGGGATTCTGGATTAAAACTGAATATATTCTCTTTCACCACAGACTTGGTAAAGCAATAAAGCTGGGCAAACTTACCCATGGGGTTCTTTTCAGACTCAGCTTTCAATTTTCAGATAAAGAGCACAGGCTCTGGAGACAACCGCCTGGCACGGTTATTCATTAGCTGTGCGACCTTGGACAAGTCACTTAAACCCTCTCTGTCGTTTTCCTCATCTACACCATAGGGATCACTGCGGCACCCACCTCACAGAGATGCTATGAGTATTTCATAAATTAATACTTGAGAGGCACGGTGAACACTGGCGGCACACATCACGTGTTATAGATGTGCTTGGTACAGAAAGCAGACCTGTAAAACGGCAAAACCCAAAGAAGGGCCGCAGGCTCCGTGCCTTAATAAATGGTTCGAGGACGTCTTCCTTCTCCATCAACTCACCAGCAGCTCTGGCTGTAAAATGGTCAACAGCCTGGGGGCAGCAAAAATAAATAAATAACACACAGAAATCACGGCGGCTCCCCGAGCTCCTGAGAGCAAAGAAAACCTTCCCACTGTCCACCTGGGGTCACCTCCAAGAGCTGTGTGTTTAATGACACCCGATTATCCCCACCTCCCCCGGGCCCTTTCTCTGGAGCTGCTAGGAGGCCGGGCTGCCCTGCAAGGTAATAACGCAGCGTAGGGAGGCCAGGGACCAGGGCGTGCTAGACATGGGCTTGGCCCAGGGAGCTCCGTAGTCTCTTCCCGGAATAACTATTGTCCCCTGCTTCTCAACACATACCAGCCATCATTAATAAAAGGACTCATAAAAGCATTTATTACACTCAGGCAATGGTCCCACTTTCTCTAGCTGCGGGGCCTTGGCCAGGCTGGGTTGTGCTGTGCACAGGACTGGAAAAGCTGAGCCACCCACTGTCCCCAGGAACCTGGCCAGGCTGAGGCCCCTCCACTAGCTCCTCCTTCCAGAGGGCCACAGTCGGAGAGGCCTCTGGTCCCCGGCAGCCACAGTGACACCCTGAGCCACAATGAATAGCAACTGCGAGCCTTGGAAGCTCAAAAGGAATTGTCTTAGGACTCTTTCAGGAAGCTTAAAGCTCGTCATCTTGCAGGAGTGTTATTCCCATTTTGCAGAGGGGAAATAAAGGCACAGAGGGGTTTGGGGCTTTCTCAGCTGGGTGATGCTTGTAGTGCTGCCTGGACCCTCCTACTCCTTGCTGTTGGATGTTGGATGCAGCACAGTTTGGTATAAAAAGAAAGAGTAAGGCTCTGCCTATCCGTCCAGCCCCCAGTGGGGGATCCGGAAGTGCTGGGACCGTCGTCATCGCTTCTCTAAATTATTATTGTTGTTATTATAATAACTAATGGGTAGAGCTGAGTGGGTGGTGGATGCCACATAATTACCAAGACCCCAAAATTAAAGTGCCAAGTCTTTACTTTTCCATGGCTTCTTACAGATGAAAATGAAAGCTGGCCTCGGGGAGCCCTGGGAAGAGCCCCAATCTTGAGATAGAGGGAGGAAGCCCAGCCCAACAGGCCGGGGAAGCCGGGTGGAGACCCTGGGATTCTGGGCTGCAGCTGTTCCAGCTGCACAGGGGGCTGAGGAGGCAAAAGGAAACCATCCCAGTTCTAATCCGGCCTCTGCCACTGCTCTGCCGGGCAGTCTGGGGAAAGTGGCTTAAGTTCTCTGAACTTCAGCTTTTCCAGTCCTGAACTCATCTATAGCACCAGGATAACCATATCTGGGACTATAGGAGATGTTAGAAGACAGGCTCTGAGAAGGGAAGAAATATGGGTTATTCCCCTCTGCCTACAAGATTGCCAGCGAGGAGGGCCCTCCTCGTGGGGCTGTGGGGCTCCCCTGAAATCAAAGTGATGGTAGGAGGTAAAGTTCTTGTCTCAGGACTATCCAGGTTCAGTGGAAAACAACTTTGGCCTCAGTTTCTCCCCTATTTAAGACAGGACAACCAGATCTCTGACCGTGGCCCCTCCCTGTCCCTGAGGGCTGCCAGATGAATGGAGGAGATACGGTCCTGGGAGGCCAGGTGGGCGTTAATAACAGCACTTGGGGTCTCTGTCATTATTGTCATTATTCTGGCTCTGTCCAGTAAGCAGCAGCGGGGACCCAGTGATTCACTGTCTGCTTGCCGCCGAGGCTCAAAGTCGGCCTGCCGGGACTTGCCCGCCTGCCAGGATTCTTCCACCTAAGAGGCCTCCGCCTTTCTCAGCTTCCAGTGAGAGCTCAGGGTCCCCACTGAAGCAGGGCAAGGGACTGTGAGGATGTTTCGGACCAGAGTGCCCAACTCCGAGGGGCGGAGGGTCCTGTGCCAGCAGCAGCCAACGGAGTCTTCGGCCTGGGGTGATGAGAATAGGAGGCCCCTGACGGATGTGAATCTTGTGCTAGGGAGATGGCCCAATTCCTTCAGAGAAGCCCTGGGCACTGACTGGGGAGACAGAACACAGGAGAGGGGGATCCAGCCTGGTCTGTCTCTGGGCAGCACTCCCAGTGGATGCGTAGGTTACGTGGAGGTGTGAGATGAGGGATCCTCCTCTACCGAGCTTCTCTGAATGGCAGTGGTCAGGCCTGCCGAGCCCTCTGGAAGTTGGACAGTTCATGGAAGGTTCTTAAACGCTGACCCACATACCTGGAGCCTAAAATTTCAACCACTGCTGGGTGTAGGAAAAGGACCAAGATGCTTCTGACAGCCAGCAAGTTCCCCCCACTAGGCAAGCACTCTGTGTGTGTGTGATTTGGACAACGGTGACTCACCCTCACACACCCCTGCAGTTTCGTGGTGAGGACACAGCTAATCATAGCTGATGTTTTGGGAGGAAGAGGGATTTTGCCACAAGCTCCATGACAGTCTGTCTGTCTGCTGTAGGACAGCAAATTGGGTGTGACTGGCCAGGAGTTTGGCAAGGAGGAATTTCTGCCTCCTCGTGGACTGGCCCTGCCTAGGGGAAGAGTTCATCCCCAGAAGGTCTTTGAGCCGGTGCTGGTTCCCTGGTTTCTGATCAGGAGGTGCTGAGGTGGTCAGGGAGGGTGTTGACTTTGGTTTGGTTTTGATCAGAACGGGAAGTGACCGACTGTCGGGACATCTAGTTGTAGCTCCCGCTCTTCGGATGTGCACACTGAGGCCTGCAGAGGCAGTGCGGGCTGCACAGGGGCGCGGCAGAGCTAATGCATTGTTTCTGGGAATGCATTTACGTCCTTTCCAACTTCTTGGGCAAGAACAACAATACCAGCTACCATTTGTTGACTCGTAATATTTGCAAGTGAGCAGAGCACCTAGTTTTTGCACCTTACCTCAGGCTGGAAGTTCAGAGGAGAGGTTCACATCTCAGGGCAGGAGGCTCACTTAGATCAGCTCTACGTCTTCCCCCAGGTCTGACTGAGCCTGATCTTTTTGTACACATTTTCCAATCCATGGCAATTCAGGCTGTACTTGTTTTATCGAGGGATCTAATACTTTCTACATGTGGGAATCTCCATCAGTTCCTTGGGAGACCAAGATACAAGAAGACAGGAACTTCGACACTAGGGTCAGTGATGTACTGGAGCAGACGAGGGTCATGAGCACACGAAAAAAATAACCTGCGGAAACTGAGAGTGCTTGCAGATACAGGGACGTTTAAGAGGGGTATTGAAGGGTGCCTAGGAATTCGCCAGGGTGAGGCAGTGAATGGGAGAGAGGAAGTAGACACAGAGAAAGATGCACGAGGAAGAGCTGGTGAGGCAAACACACCTTGTGTGTTTGGGAATAACAAATAGTTGGAGACAGAGTGGGGAGACGAAGGGGGGGGTGGAGCCCACGGAGCTGAGTGAGACCAGCCTGAAGAAGGCTGTCCCGGCTGGCTGAGGAGGGCACCGCTCAAGGGTTTAAGCGGGCACCTGATGGAAGGATTCTGGTGCCACTTGTGAGTGGGACTGTCCCCTGGAATGCTAATCAGGCCTGCCGGTGAGGCTGCCACAACCGCCAGCCATGGCCACAGACTCCAGCTCTCTGCCCCTGCGTAGAAACCTTCTCGATGCTCCTCTGGTGCCTTCTCATTGCTTGGGTCTTGCGGAGTCTACAGGCCGTGGCCTTCTGCTGTTGGTCCTGTCAGGTGGTCCTCCAGTGGGGCCAGGATGCGGCCTTCCCGGCCCCTCTTCTGGTCCTAGTTCCTGGCCCACTCCAAACCCGGCTCTGCTGCCATCAGAACTGAGCCCTTCCTCGCAACAGCTCATGCACCAGGCGTTCTGTCTTCCACTCAGAGCAAAATGGCTTCTGCTGCTCCTCCCTGGCTGGCTTCTGGGGCCTGGGCTACAGTGGCTTTCTCCAAAGTTGAAAAAAGGAGAGCTTCCTACCTTGTATGCACTTGTTTTTAATGCTGGCTAATCATCTAAAAAAGGCTTCCTGACAGAGAGAACAGTAGGTGCACTTTGGAGCCTGAGAGGCTTGAACCCTTGCTGTGTGACCTTTGGCAAGTCACTTCTCTGAGCCCCAGTTTCCTCATCTATAAAATGGGGCCATCAGCCCTCGTGGCACAGGGATTAAAAGAGATCACACACCAGATGCCAATCAAGGAAGGGCTGAAGTCAGCTGAGACTCGAGGCAGGAAGGGACACATTCCTGCGCTTCCTCTCTGAACAGGCACCTTGGCATCCAGCTAGAACAGAAGCAAAACAAAGCAGAGCATGTTCAGTGATGGCTTCGCACGGAGTCAAGTGACTCAGTGGTGAAATGGGAAGGGGCCCATCCTCCCAAGTGCTAAGGCCTCTGCCAGTGGAAGGCAGACGCGTCCTTCCTGTCCCAGAGGGCAGCAAAAGGCTCCAGCTCGGGGTCTCTTCCGAAGGCGGCAGACAGGTGGCTCTGAGGATGACCGTGGCCGTGCCGGGCAGCTCCACAGTTTCGCCGTTCCACCCGGGCGGGTGGCTGTGGAGCTGGTTGGTGGAGTTGGCTTAGGGAAGGATATTTTGTATGTGGCTTCTGGAATGACTAATGAATGAGCTGTCTCCACTGCAGGAGAATTATGCCACTTAAGCAAAACCCAGCCAGGCTGGTCGGCCCTGAGATAGCTAATAGGAAATGCCTGTCAGAGCACTGACGCTTCAAAGCCAAATATATTCTCACTGTGTTCTCTGTTTGCTAAGTTTACTCTATGCAAAATATAACTCTGCTGAAAATATGTAAATGGCAGAGAGCTCGCTCCTTCCCTTGGATGAAGCGGAGAAAGTGAGAACAGTTTCCAGTTAGCCCCACAGGTCCTGCTGGTTGGGGAGCTGCCAGGCCCTCCTCCTGGCAAAGAGCACAGCTCTTCTTGCAGACGCGTGCCATGGCGGGAAGAGCATTGGACAGGGAGTCGGGGAACGGGGTTCAGATGCTGCTGTTGCCCCTTCTCCCTTGGTGGTCTTGCAAGAAAGGTTTCCGTCTCAGCTTCCATCTTGGCTTCACCACTCAGAAATAGAGCCTGGGCCAGCCCAGCAATCCCAAGGATCACATTTACCTACCAGTCTGTGTCACACATGATGGCACTGGGATAGAAGCGTCTGTCATAATGGGACCCCTTCTCAGTTTGCTGAGCCGGTCACTCTTATGGATTGCCACGGAGTGAGAGCTCAGTGTCATGTGGACAGAGCCTAGAAATGTCTCAGTCCATGGAGTGACAAGATACCAAGGCCACACCTGGGACATCAGCAGGTACAGATGCTCCGCCAGCAGTGATGGGGACCCCTGAACCTTTGACTTGAAACAACCTATTCCTCAAGGCCATGGTCACCAAGCACCTTGGTGGCAGCTCATAGAGGGTCTGGCCTTTCTGGAAGAAGGGGCCTTGGAGGACTTACGAGACACCCAAGAGTCCTTCCCAGAGGACTGGAAAACACCCAAGTGAGCCAGGCAGGGTGGGATGAAGACGGAAGCAGGTCTCGAAGAGCTTGCACTGCGCAAGCCGGACACGTGGGGGAAGGAGGGGTGATGTGGGGGACTCACGTGGCATAGGTGCTGTGCTTTATAAACACATCGGAAGTCCCGAGAGGTAAAGCCTGGGCATGCTGCTCAATGTCTGACCCTTGGTTCTCATCTGTAAAATGGGTTGGTGGTTTTCTACCTCCGAAAACCAGAGACATCCTATGCAGAGTGCTCAGCATACTGTCAGGCACACTTTAACGACTCAATAAAAGGAAGCGCTTACCATTTTTATTGCCAGGGTTTACAGGATACAGTCCAACAGAATGGACTCCAGAAAAGCAGAGGTCTGAGCCAGGCCTGGGGTGTCTGGACCCCCTCTCTGGTCCTTCTCATGCTCATTTCCCTCAGTGTCCCATCAACAGTGTCCTTTCCTTTGTGTGCGAAGAACATAGGGCAGTCCTGGCCTAAAAGTGCATGAGGTCACTTATGAGGTGGAGGGTGGGGAAGGGGGTCCGCTGCAGAAGGATTCAAGGAAACAGCAAAAATAGAAGGAATCAAGAAAACAGCAAAAATCAAAGCCCAAAGGGTAAGGGATGGTGGGCCTGGGGTCTCAGCACCTTGTGAAATGTCTTGCACATATGATTGGGTGAGTGATTAATTCCACACCAGGTTGGGCATAGTTCCACAGAAGAGTGGTTGAGGGAAAGGCAGGAGAGTGTCCCTTCAAGGGGGTGGGCTTGGGCAAAGGGCTTAGGGTATGTGGGGACCTGCTGAAGCTTAGGAGCAAGGCTGCTCAGTGGTCAGAGCAAGACAAGGTGCAGGACTGAATGCAGACAGACTCAGGCAAGCATCCTGAGGCAGAACAGGGCAGAAAGTAGCACTGGGCAGGGCAGCAAGGAGCCAAGGACAGCAGCAAGCATACGCTCCATTGCCAAGACTCGGTCACAAACAAGGGGCTGGCCTCAGAAGTGAGTGCCAGGGCACAGGGCAGAGACTGCTCTGGTAGACTTCTAGAAGTGGAGTCTGTGAAGCCCAGGAAAGCAGCAGAGAGGTTGAACCCTACACGGGCCACCTTAGAAAGCCCTGTGGGGGCCTCACACAGACATCACCATCCGTCCAGCTTGGGTAGGGGGTGGCAGTAGGGACCACACGGGGACTTCTGTAGACATGTAAGGCCAGGGCTGGGGAGTAGAGAGTGCTAGGCCTGAGGAGCTGGCATGGCTGCCATGGTGCCCAGCAGTGCCAAACCCAGGCATAGAGTGGTAGGTGGCCATGCTTAGCTCACATGGAGCTGTCAGGCTGCCCATCATGTAGGCACGGTGGAGCGGCAGGAGTCCAGTGGCAAGAAGGCAGTGGCAACTGTGAGTGATTGAATCCCAGAGAAAAGAGCAGAGGACCCTCAGAGTCCAGGCCCTGTCAAGAGTCCAGCAGAAGTGGGCTTCAAACTCAGATGAGCCTGGTTTGAATTCCAGCTCCTCACCTTGTAGCTAGATGACCTGGGAGGTGACACCAAAGGTCTCTCGGCTTCTTCATCTGTACCGTGGGGTTAGTCACAGCACTTCCTTCATGGAGGAAGAAGATAAAACAAAGTCAGTTATGAAACTTCTGTCACATACGTGTGCAGACAACTGTACCTGTTCTGATCATGATGATTTGCTCCTGAGACTGCCAGGTCCCTAAAAACACCGGAGCCTCCAGAGGTGTGAAGGACAGAACACCCCGGCTGGGTGAGGAAGGGAAAATCACAAAGGCTGCAATCACACTTGAGCTGTTATTCCAATCCCTTGCCCACTACTGCGTCTCTGTGAGCCTTTGGCAAGTGACTGCATCTCCGCCGGCCTCAGTTTCCTACCTGTGCACGGGAGATACCGGTATCTGCCTTTGGGGTTTGTTGTGATGGTTACATGAGATAGTGCAGGTAAAGAGCTCAATCCAAGAGGAGCACAGTAAATTGCTACTCTGTGGACCAAGTAGAACTGCGAGGCCCAGAGCTCTCACCTCCCACAACCCCAATCTTGGGTCCATTGTAGCAGAAATACTTTCTCCTTGTAGATACAGAAGCATCCAGAGCTATGGCAACCATACAGGAAGCCGCCCTGTATATGCGCTCACAGACTCTCTGATGGGGTCCCCTCTGCCTGCCTGGTTGACTTGGGAACCAGGGGAGCCATGTCTGGTGGTGGAGGGTGGTATGGCTCCAGCTGCAAGGGGCCTGAGAGGACTACGGGAGGGAGGGGTTGCTGGAGGAAAGATACTTTTCTTCACCAAGGAGGTAAATAAGTAGTTGCGGAATATCCACTTTCTGTGGGTGAAGCTGCCGTGGTGAACAAGGCAGCTGTGCTCTCTGCGTCCCCAAAACTGAGCCTCTTGGTAGTGGGGGTGGGGGGAGCACAAGTGAAGCGGGGTGGGCAGATCTTCGGTGGCCATGTGCTGTCTGGGATGGAGCCGGGAGGAAACGGGGGCTGGAATGTTCGGGAAGAGTCTAAGCTGTGATCTGGTAAGAGCAGATAAAAGCAGGGGTGGTGGCCGCCAAGGCTGCGGGCTGCGTCTTGGGAAGAGCACTGTGTGTGTGCCAGACAGACTCAGCTCCACGCCTCTTATCAGCTGTTTGTCTCTGCACAAGTTAGCTTCTGGGGCCTTCAGTTCCTCCTCTGTGGGCTGAAACTAACCATGCCTGCTTCACTAGGGTGTCGGTGACCAGTAAATGAGATGATGCATAGAAATCCTGCCCCTCAGTACGTGTCCTATATACACGGGGTCCGTTACTAATAAGGATGTCAGCCACAAGGTGAATCTAGGTTCTTGGAGGGGATAAATGACAGGACTTCGGAAGTGTCTGAGTCAGTGCATGGGCGGTGTTAACGTGGTTGAATACTTCCCATGGATTCAGCCTGGGATAGAGTGCAGATTCAATTCCAGCTGAAGGATTCTCAAGTCACCAGGAGCACAGGGACACAGTTCAGGTCAGGAATGAGATCAGTGCGAGGTTAAACGTTTCTACCTTATTTTCTCTAAGATTTCCCCAGATAGCAGTTGGACAGGTTTTGGGGCCAAGACAAACACTGAGAGGAAGACCCTAGAGGGTGGAATGAAATAGCCACTCCATGACCACCTTTCCTACTCTGGACAGAACAGAATATTCATCCACATGTTCCCTTTTTTCTCTTCTCTTTCTAAGTGACAGTCCCATTGTAAACAAGGGGCTGACAGGACAGGGCTGCAGGTAGGAACAAAGGAAATACCCCCACCACTCTCTTGCCAGAAAAGAGCTGAAATCCTCAGAGAAGGCTTTGAGCCAGAATTCTCAGGGAGAAGTCCCAGAAGACTGCCCATCAGGCGAGAAATTGCAGGCAAAACGCAATGTGTGAAGCGACGACCCAGAGAATCTTCCAGCAAGCCTGTGCCCACCAATGTCTTAATGAGGCAAACTCCAAAGAAGCTTTCCCTTTAATCTGGCAGTTGAAACGAAACGCTGCTAAGAAGCCCCCCCCACCCAGCCACCCCACCCTAAGTGTTGCCATGACGACCCAAGTTCTTAGCCCAGGAAAGCACTACCTCAGCATTTCCCTATAAAAAAAAAGAAAATTATCCCAGGTTTCTGGGCACAGACCGAGCTCCAAGGAATGGGACCTGTTACCATAGTGGGTTCTTCAGAGCTGCTGGTGATGAAACCTGAGCCAGCCACGAAGGGGCCCCAAAGCCAAGGGAAAGAAAGGGGGGATGACAGGTCCCCAGCTCCCCCTGCAGCCCACAGAGCCCACGCCACCATCACTGCTGGCTCCCTCCCCTCACCTGGACCTCATTTGCCCCTGCAATGAGGCACATGAAAAGAAAACACATCCCCTGTCCATATGGGGAGGGAAGGACTCAGAGGAGAGCAGATCCCGGCTCTGTAGACCCCAGCAAAAGGTGGCCTCTTCTGCTCCCTTCTCATTCTAGGGACAGCTGGGGTGAAGCCAAGCTGTGGGGTGACTCAGAGCCCCTCAAAGGCCCCCGTTTAAGGTCCTGCTAAGGAGGGCTGAGCCACGCCTTCCCCTGAATCCGGAACGAAGCCAGGAGGTCACAACCAGGCAGCCAACCTGTTCCTTCCCTACCCAGGCCTTAATGACCAACAGGGGGCGCTGACCTTGACACCTCCTCCCCCACTCCATCCCATCCTCCATCGCGTTTTTTCGACTACTTCCTAGGTATTTCTCAAACCCAGCCACTCCTTCTTCTTCTTTATCACCATGGTCTTGGTCAGGCCTTAGCATCTCTCCTCTGAAATATTGTTCCCAAGCCATCTCTATACCAGAAACTGAGTCTGGTCACTTTATTTTTTTGGTTTTTGTACTGTTGGGGCCTCATGCATGCTTGGCAAGCACTCTGACTCTGAGATACTTCCTTGGTCCTTTTTTATTTTTATTTTCTTTTAATTTTTATTTAAAGACAGGATCTTACTAAGTTGTCCAAGCCAGCCTGGAATTTACAATCCTCCTGCCTCAGCCTCCTGAGTAGCTAAGAGTACAGATGTGCAATATTGCAGCAGACTTAGAGAGGTCACTTTAAAACACAAAAGCTGGTCACATTACCCCCTGTTTAGATGTCTTCAGCAGCTCCCAATGTCTTTGGGATGAATTTTCAAATTCCTTAGGGAGGCATGTCTGTGTAGGACGGACACCTCTCATCCTGCTCACTCTACTGCAACCACAAACAAAGCACTTCCTCAACCGATGTACTTCCATTCAGTTATTGCTGTGGTGCTGGGGATTGGTCCCAGCACCTTGACACTGAGTTATGTCCCCAGCCCTTTTTTATTTGGAGACAGGGCCACTAAGTTGCCCAGGCCAGGGTCAAACGTGCAGTCTTCCTACCTCAGCCTCCTAGAGTGCTGGGGTTACAGGTATGAAGCATCAAGGCCAACTCCAATGTATGTCCTCTTGCACATCTTCTTTTCCTGGCAATGCCCTCCTCACCCCTGTGTGCAGTAACTTCTATGTGCCCTTCCAGGTCCACTTCTGCTCTGCTCTGCCCCAGAGCCTGCCCTGCCTGCATCACATAAAAGAGCTCCAGTGCTCTCTGGCTTCGGTTCAGCCAGGGGAGGCCACCAGCAACAGTTCCGTGAATGGCAGAGAATGAGATCAGGGTATCTGTGTCCTCCCTCTGAGGTCCCATCAGGCTGGCTGATCCCTAGAGGGAAGGTCACTCCTTTTGTCAAGGTAACTACCTGTCTTGGTTACTTTTTTCTCGTTGAGACAAAATACCCAATGCCCAAAATGAAGGGAGGAAGGGTTTATTTAGCTTAGTTTGTGGAGATTTCAGTCCATACTTGGCTGGCTCAGAGGCAGAGTGGCACATGGCAGAGGGCAAATGTTCATGGCAGCAGAACACAGCAAAAACAACCAGAGCAAAAGGAAGGAATGGCAGCATGCAGCCTCTTTCCTTCTCTTACATTGTAAACAGGCTACCTGCATCTAGGGGCTTGTAGTACTCCCATAATCTCCATGCCCTCCTCTTCCACAAGCTCAGGATGTGAACAAAGTAAGCACCCTGGCTTCCTGCTGAGTCACTCAGCCAAACCCCTAGACTCCCCAAGTTGACACAATGTATCAGCCATGACACTACCCAATTAATTCTCTCTCTTTCCCAGAGGCAGTATTGCTGCCATTTCTTGTGGGCCAGGAATGGTAACCATTGTGCAGCTGCTAGACCCTGGGAGCCTATTTCATCTCAGGCTGTTCTCCACTCATTGCCCAAACCTTTGCAACGTCTTCTTTAGATAAACCCTCCTCAAATCACCCTAACTTAAATGGTTTCCTGTTGGGACCCTGTCTGATATGCTCACCCTTTGTCTTGTGCCAAATCACAGCCACTCTTTGAGACCAAGTTCGCCTCCTGCAGGAATTCTTCCCTATCCTCCCAGGTCTTGCCTGGGTCTCCCAGTGCCTCTGGATTTTGCTGTTACAGCTTTTCCCATACTATTGCAAGAGACAGTTACACGGCCTAAATCTGAGTCCCTGCAGGATGAGGACCCACATCTGTTGCTTGCTCGTTCCTGCACCCCAGTATCTAGCACAAAGCAAGACTTCAGGAGACATTTGCTGAGTGAAGGCAAGAAGAGCTGGAGCTCGGGATGAGGCTCTGCTGAGCCCCGTCAGACACTGCAGCAGGCCTCTGTGGTTGTCTGTTGCAAGAGCTGCTGTCCCCAGAGCAGGGTGCAGGGAAACATTTAGATGGCAGAGCTGAGGGTTGGAGAAAGGGTGTTATTTAAAAACACTTCCACCTCGAGGGCATGGGGCCCTATGAGTGTGCATGGGAAAAGTGGGGGAGACACGCTGCTTCCCTTCCAATAGCTTGCTTCCTGGGCAAAAGGAAAAGCCACCTTACCTTCCTTCAGGCCAAGGGAAGACAATGGAAGTGCCCCTACTTGAGCCAAGTGTCCTGTGAACCTGGGCATCAACTCCCAGGATTCCTTCATTGAAATAAATTACTAGAGGTCCGTGGGCTGTTCTAAAGGATCCGGCACTACTACATCATTCATTCAACCACGTTTATTGGGAGACTGCTCTCTGCAAAGAACATGCCTTGGGCTTACACTAATGAAGTTCTACCCAAAAGGAAAAGGTCATTTCCCCACCTCTAAACTGAGCCCCTGATGGCCCTTGTAAGAAGCCAAGGGGGACAGAGAGTGGGCTTCTAGGTAGAAAGGCCCTGGGTACCCAGACAAATCAGGAAGATGGGCATACATGGGGGCTGGAAGATAGAACAGTGAATGGTACAGCAGGAGGGGTCTAGAGTCCAGAGATGTGACCTTGGGCAGGTTCCTTTGTACCTCTGAGACTCAAGTTCTTCCTGTGTCAAGTGGCGGTCATAATAAGCTTGCTCACAGAACTGTTGTGAATTGGGTGGGACCAAATGTCCTCCAGGATGTGGCCTCAAACAGTGGCTCTCAGCTCTATCAGATGTGCCTTGTTTTATCCAACATTTTATAAGACCACCTGTACTATTCTAGAATGAGATGCATAGATAATACAAACACATATTTTTGTAAAAAACCAATACACTGCCCTACCTGCAAGATGGAGAACTAAAAGGAAAATAACAGAATAAAGTAATACGCGCTGTAATCTATAAATGCTTGAGTATAACTATCTGAGAAGAGGTAATGAAGTAGTCAAATGACTGCACCTACATATAATGAATAAATTTGAATTTAAAGAAGTAAAGCAGTATTTATTGGAACATTATGGGTACTTCTTTATAGCTGATGTTCTAAAATAAGACTAAATAAGTACCATATATTCAAACAGATAGGTAAAATCACTATTCCATGAATGTAGAGGAATAAAGACGTGTGTTGATTGGGTAACTGAAATACTGTGAGTAGCTGGCTGTTGGTATTGTGATTTTTCTGAAGCAATTCCTGGTAAAGACAAAATACAGTACTCTCTCGATTTATATGATAGTTGCAGTCATGAAAAATTCAGTGTATATTAACACTGTGCAAAAAGTATTTTGTGTTTATGTACAAAACAGAATTAGGTTTGAGGCTGAGACCAACATAAAGAGATTTTCTACCTAATGAACAGCTGGTGGGGCCATACAAAATGTCACATGATGTGAGGGACAAATCACTGTGCAAGACTTCCACGCCTATAGGAAGGAGGAAGTCCGCCTCCTCTCTGTCTCCAAGCCATGTCCCCAACCAATGTTAAACATAAATAGCTACATGTTCCTAAAGTGCCTCTAGGGGGCAGCACTGTCTGCACGGACAGTCAGTGGGCCAGAGTTCACAAGGTTATGCAGCAGGTAGCATGCCAAGGGATGTAGGATGGTAGCGATGCAACCTTCAGGAATGCACAGCAGACAGCGCTAGGGAGCTCTATCTGCACAACACACTTGCACCCCACTGCGTTGTACTGTGCTACATGTTTGTTTGGTTGGGGCCATAGGCTATTGTCAGTCATTCCTTGATAGAGGGTGAGGCTCTCTTCAGGAAAGTAAAGAAACGATCAGCACCCAAATAGAACTATGTCGCATAGATTTCCAAGTTTAAGAAAACTGCAGCACGCTAGTAGACCCTTGTATTTTAGCTCCCCTGGGTGGTTACTGGGATTCCTTTGAAAAGAATTATCATTAGTACTTTCTGCAAATAATCTTTGGTTTGCTCACTTAGGGCTCGTTATAAATCTGCACCACGGAGTATTTCACAATGTTAGAACATTTGGCCTCCCCATGGGCTGTCTGTAAAGAAAAACCATTGTCTTTTGTGGATGTAAACCACATTTCCGGCAAGACCAGTCAAGGCATTGAGGTGAGGTAGCTCATGTGTGCCCAACCCGTTCCTTCCCATATACAGCCTGAACGATCAGCTACACTTTACTTGAATCTGTAGTCTTGTTTCCCACAAAAAGGAGCAGCAAACCCTCAGACAGGAAATGAATTTAGATGGTGGCACTCTGTGGAAGGGAAGCCAGGCCTCCTCAGCTTCATTTTTTTTAAGTAGATCCACCTGAACTTTCAAGAGGGTGGTTGTCCCAGCTTCTGCTCCAAGACTGGGCAGCTACCAGGGCACTGACCACATGGAAGCAGCCCCCACACAGCACAGGGCGGGGCCCTGAGCCCTCATGATCAAGTCAGAGCTTGTAAATGAGGCTTTATGGGGTCATGTTTCTCTCTGTGTTTGTCTTCTGTTCTCCCCAACCTTGGTAAAGGCTGGTCTCAAGGATCCAGCCTGGTCTCAGCTGCCCTGTGTGTATGTTGAGGGTGGGGACAATGAGAGAAATCCCAAGGGAAAATCAGAGTCACCTGTCTCCACAGAGATTCTCCCTTCACTGCTAAGCTTGGAGGAGTTGGAAATTACTCTTTAATTCATTAGGAAACTGCCACACAGAGTCTGATGGGACCAGGCAGGTACCTGGGAGGGGTTTTAAACCCATGGACTAAGCCCATAGTGAGATCATCAAAAGTCGAGAATAAGATGAAGGCTGATTTTGAGGCAAGGAAGCCTGATGTGAGACCCATCCCATGGGCCGTATGGAACACATGTCCTATCTACTTTGCTGGGGGACAAAAGGGCTGCCCATAATGGGTGTGAGCAGGCCCATTTGGTAAAGAGTGGCTCCATCCATCTATAGAATAGATCCAGTGAAGTGGGGAAACAAGCAGCCTTGATATGTGTCACCCACATGCATCTGGGGAGACAAGAAAGGGACCAAGAGGACAAACACACAAATAAGCAAAACAGAAACAACTGAAAGTATTTTCTTAAGATTTGTTTCTCATCATCTCCTACTCTTCTTAGGAGTCAAAGTCACGGTGGTCCCAGGAAACCCTGGAGGCAGAAGGAACTGCACCACGGAGGGGACTGGGATATTCTTGTCTTTTCAAGAGAAACTGACATCATCCCCAAATGCCCACAAGAATGTGCCTGTCCAGTGGGAGCTGCTTTCTTTAGCAAGCCCAGAAGCAGCCTCAACATCTCTGACACCTCTGCCATCTGGCCTTCTGCTGCACAGAGCAACCTCCCCAACTTGGGGCACATGTGGGGAGAGAACCAGAGGGGCACACTTCCTATTGGGAAATCCAGAGCTCACAAAGCCAGTGCTCTTAAACCCCTGGTTCTCAGCCCTGTATGTATAAGGGAATCTTCCCTGGAGTTTTTAAACACACCCGTGACTGGGTCCTCACACTGGAGGTTCTGATGTAATTAGTTTGGGGTAGGACCCAGGCATGGATGTGCTTTAAAAGCTCCCCAGGTGCTTCTAATGTGCAGCCTGAGCTGAGAATCACTATATTATACGACAGGAGAGGCCTCCGGGCTCCCACTCAGATCTTTGTTACTCTTAATTTATATATACTTCTAACAATCCAGTTGTCTGGTTTTCTAGCTGGTGTAAGATTAAAAACAGCACATTTAGAAAGAGAGAGAAAGGCTGCTAATGAAAAGACACTAAAAGCAGCAAGACATAACACATGAGAGTCTGATCACAAGGGTAAAGATAGAAAAGCTATAAAAAGCAAGCACAGCGCTCAGCCTCTCCACTCTGGCATATCCTATTTACAGCGGGGCCTGAGGGGACCATTCCTCAGAGAGGAAGAAGTGTGAGGGTTACAGTGTGAAGGCAAGTCACTGTCCATGACGTGTAAAACATGTGTCAACAGCTGCTATAAACATAACCACATGAAGTCTCATCACAGCCCTATCAGGTAAGTATTACTAGCCCATTCCACAGATAAAGAAACCAAGGCTCAGGAAGGACCATGGCTTGCTCAGAGTTGCACCCAGCAGGGAGCTGAGAAGCTGGGGTTTGAATGGCAAATGTAGATCCCTTTGATTCAAAACCCTTTTTCTTGTCTGACTTAGAAGCTCACATGTGTTCAAAAGTGCCATACCTGCCTGCTTCATACAATAACTGGTATTTCTAATGATGAGCCAATGTCTACAGCTGGATTACCCTCAGTATCCAGCTGCTTAAGATGATTGCTCACATGCGCACGTGAGCACAAGCGCACATGCAAATATGTGTTTTTTTAACAGTGATGAAAGAATTGGGTATCCATTCGGGAAGTAAATAAATAAATAATACGAGTTATTTCCCAGCTCACACCACTCATCAAAATGAATACCAGATGGCTAAAGATGGAAATGAAACCATAAAGGTACTAGAAGAAAATATAAGTGAATATTTTATAATCTTGGGATAGGGAAGGACTTTCTAAACATGTCAACAAAAGCAGAAACCATAGAGGGAAAGATTGATAGATTTGACTACATAAAAAATTAAAAACTTCTGCACATCAAAAACCAGCATAAATTGAAAAAATATTCAACCTCACTAGCATTCAAAGAAAGGCAAATTAAAACAGCAATGACAGACCTTTTTTTTTTCCTGATCAGATTGGCAATGATTAAAAAGAACGATAATACTGAGGGCTGGCATGGGTGAGGGAAATCAGCACTTGAGCACTGCTGGTGGGAGTGTAAATTGGTACAATCTTTCAGAAGGCATCTTGGCAACATGTATGAAAAAAAAGCCATCGAAGGCACATCCCTTTGACCTAGCAATCCCATCTATAAAAATGTATCCAAAGGACAGAATTGATATACCACACACAAATGTGCATCTGAAATGTGCCCATGGTACTCTTAACTACTGAAGCATTCTTTGGGATACTGAAAATTATTAGGGGAGCAACCTAAAAATTTGATAAAAATGAATTAATCAAATAAAGTATTGATATCTGTAGAAACCAATACTATACAGCTTTCAAAAACGATGTCATGTGGACAGATAGATCGACAGAGCAGAACAGAAGGCCTGAAATATAGACCTAAAAAATATATATGTGAGAACTGGATATGATAAACATCAAGTCAATGATGCCAAGGCAGATTTTAAAATATATGATGTTTGGCTAACTAGAAAAAGAGAAACTGGCCCAGTATTTCACACAGTACACCAGGATAAAATTCAACTGGATAAGAAATATAAGCAAAAAATAAAGCCATAAAATTACCAGAAGAATAATAGAAATCCTTTATAATCTTAGAGTAGCGAAGACTTTTCTAAGTGATTCAAATTCACAAATTATGAAATAAAAGATGACTAAAAAATACATGTGCATAAAAATCTTAAAACTCTTGCATGGCAAAAACATATAAGCAAGGTGTAAAAAAAATGACTAACTGGAAAAAAATTACAACTGATTTCACAAAGGGTCAATCACCCTAGTACATAGTTTGTTGCTACAAATCAAGGGGAATAACCCAACAGAAAAAAAAATTTTAACTTTAAAAAAGAGAATACCCCAACTGAAAAGTACCCATTTTAAGGAAACAAATTTGTGTAAGCATAGAAAAGAAAACTCAACTTCATTCATAATGAAAAGCAGAACACATTATAAGTTGCAAGGGTATACCTATTTTCCCACCTACCAGATCTGCAAATATCCAAAGTATACTTGACTGCAGAAGGGTGGGGAGATCGGCACTCTTATTTTCTGCTAGTAGGAGTACAAAACGGTACCCACTTATGGAGGGTGATTTGATATTTCCTACTAAGTTTTCTAATATATTTACACCTTGATTCATCATTTCCACTCTCAGAATATGTCCTGCAAATATATTTGTACACACATGGAAATTATATGTGTATATATTATAGTATTATAATAGTAAAAGAATGGACATAATCTAAATGTCCAGTGACATGGAATTGCTTAGATAGTATGGTCTATCAGTACCATGATACTCTCCATGTACTGATGTGGAAATCTCTACCATATACTATTAAGTGTTTTGTGGGTTGTTTTTTTTTAAACAAAAGCTAGAAAGGAGAGATGAATACATGGAGCACAGCCGATTTTTAGGGCAGTAAATATGATGTGATAATAGTGGGTGCATATATACATTTGTCCAAACCTAGAGGACACATAAAACCAGAAGTGGACCTCAATATAAACCATGCACTTAGGGTGATAATAATGTCAAGGTAGACTCATCAATTCTAATTAAGTACAGTGGTACCTCAGTTCACAAATTTAATTCTTTCCATGATTCTGGTTGGGAATTCTGGGACTAGAATTACAAAAAGAAGTAAGTTTGTGAACCAAGGTACCATTGTACAGTTGCTGCGGGCTGTTGATAGTGGGAAGGGCCATGTTCATGTGTGGGGACAGGAGTACATGGAAAATCTCCGTATTGTTCAATTTTGTTCTGAGCCTAAAAATGTTGTGGGGCGGGGGACAGTCCTAGCCAAGAGTGGTGGTGCCCACCTGTAATCCCAGAACTCTAAGAAGCTGAGGCAGGAGGAGTACAAATTTGAGCTGAGCCTGAGTGGGCAATTTGTGACTTAAGGAAACACTGTCTCGGAAAAAAAGGCTGAGGCTATAGTTCAGTGTGAGGCCATGGGTTTAGTCCTCATTACCACACACACACACACACACACACACACACACACACGAGGGGGAGGGGAGCAGGGGGTGTTAAAACTCTTTCAAAAACTCAAAAAGCAAGGTGTCTAATAATGTATATAGTGTGTTACCTTTTGTATAAGAGAGCATGGCGAATATATATTTATATTTGCATAGACCTGTATTTTCCAAAAGGAGTACTGTACCATAATTATGAAAAGTAGTGATTTGTAGGGAGGGAAAATCAGAGAACCAGGTGAATGGGTGGGCAGGAATTCTCTGTATGCTTCTTATATTGTTTCAATTTTCGAGCTGTGTAAAAAGTATCATCTATTTTTAAAACAAAATTAATACATAGTAATGCAGATTCATTTAGGTTGGGATGAACAGACTTTCAAAGTGCACTCTGTGAGTAAAGTAGGTCATAGAAATATATATAGAATAATCTCAATTTTGTTTTTTAAAATATCTTACTATGCAGCCCTACTCATATAAATCAAAAACCAGAAAATTTTAGCAAGATGCACTTTAAAATATGAATAATGCTTATCTCTACTTGCTAGGGTTTAGTGGTTTTTATTAAAATTATTTATCTGCATTTTCTAATTTCTGTAAAATGATTGTGTTTATTTCTATAATTACAAAATAAAAAGAAAAACTTATCTCAGACAGGCCTCAAGGAAAAAAATAATAATCCAGGAAAGATTTGCAACACAGCCCGAAGTTTAATATCCTTACTATTTAAAGAACTCTTACAAGAAATAAGAAAAAAAAAGAAAAAAGAATGCTCCAGCTAGAACCCAAATAGAGAACAGGGTGGATAAGTGCTTGTATATGTACACAGGGTACTATTAAACAACAATAAAATAATAACATTGAAACTGTTCAATGACAAAGATAGTTGTTATGTAAGAAAAGCAGGTTAGCAATGTGTCGGCAAAAATGTATACCAGACACAGACTTTACTCGATGTATGCCTTTCCATATAGATTATAAATAGATGCACAAAATAAAATCTGTGAGGACAGGCACAGAATGGCATATAATTTCTGGATGGTAAAATTATATGCACTTAATTGTTTCTTGTCTTAGCTTATATTTTTCTGTAATGAAAAGTTATCTGTGCAAAATAAAAGAAATTATTTATCACACTGCCTTGTGAAAAATTCAGCCACCACTAAGTTCCTCACATTGTGCTAAATAATGAAAAACTGAAAAACAATGTGCGGAAGTAGCTGTTAAAGGAGACATGAAGTCTGTGGAATAATTTCAATCGCAGCATTTATTAATGTGCAATATCATAAAACAATATTTATTAGTGCACAAGCTTCACAGCATGTGAAAACATACAAGTACATACTATGTAGATATAAAGCAGTGTACCCAAGATAATTCTATTTTTAAAAATTAAAAATGCATATGCCTAGCAAAAGTATTTATAACAGTTCCCCTTGGGTGGTAGAATTACAGGGTCTTGTCTTTGTTTTCTGATGGTTAGGATTTTCCCAACTCTCAACAATACACACACAATCCTTCCTAAAATGAGAGAAAAAAAAGCACTGTTATTTTGATGCTTTAAAAAAAAAAATGCTTCAAGAACCAACATAAACTTTCTAATAATTTACCCATCCCAAAGGAGGCATAGGAGTAAGATTCTGGGTAACTGACAGGGGGTATCTGCATCCACTGATGATAAGGAGTAAGAATGGCCTCAGTCTTCAGCTGAAACCCTAGCCATTCTTTCATTTCCTGGAGTCTGTTTGGGTCCCAGTGTTGGCCCCCACGCTGGGTGCAACGAAACCACCTGCCAGTATATGAAGGCTGCACACTGCAACAGGGCTCCCCAAGATCACTGGTCCAGCCCCCCACTTTGCAGCAAGGTTAATACATCTGTTGGGCCAGAAGGTGGCTGGAGGGCAGCATAGAGGGTGAGGGGTCAGCGCACAGAGGGCCTTGTGAGGACCCAGTTCTGGTCTAGGCCCTTCTTTGATTGCTTCAGATATAGCCTAATGAGACATCCTAGTTTTAACCACTCAGTCTGTTTCGAGGAAGGAGCAGCTGCAAGGGGGGCTATCTCAGGCAGCTCCTTCCAAAAGGGCCAGAGCAAGTAGGCCCTGGGCTCAGGTGGCCCCCAGGCTCTTACTGAGTTTACTGCAATGGTTTCCAAATGGGTCTGCTGCCCTCAGTCCCTCCCCTGTCTAATCCATCCTCTGTGCCCCTGCCACTTTTCTCAAAATACAGCTAATTATTTTATTCCTACCATCAAACTGTGTCATCTATCAGTACTTCTCCACCCTTACTGCTGCAGTTCATAGCAGACAAGAGAGAGATGCCTTAAGCTCCCCCAGGGGACAGTGGAGCCTGAAGCCCCTGCCAGCACACCCACACACTCTTAGAAATCGCTGGTGTTCTCTTAAAAATTCATGGGAATTTTGTGTTCTACTCCATGATATATCTGAATTTCTTTTAATAAGAAGACATTTAAACATATTCACCTCAAGGAAAAAACGATGCTGCTGAAAGAAATGCTGTGTTTATCTGGAGGCTTCAGGCTTTCCTCCTTGGAGAAGTACCTGTAGGATAAGATCCAAGCTGCTGACATGCATCACTCGCTGGCTTGTTATGGTCTAGCCCCCACAAACCTTTCTACATTTTTCCTACGACTCTTCTGCACACCCTTCAGCATCTGGGCCACCTGGACTCTTGTCTTTTTCCTAATATGCCCACTTCCTCCCAGCCCCTCAGAGGCCGCCCTACCTGTTGACAACCCACCTGTCCCCAAAGGTCTTGAGGGAGATCAAATACCACCTTTCACATCATCTCCTCTCTGCTGGCCCCTGACAGATACGATGTGAGAGGCTGCGAGGTACCAATAGAAACAGCCTGTGCTTTGGATCAGAAGCCTGGTCTGCAAATCCTGACTCCTGACAGCAGCGAGTCATCGAACTCCTCCATCTCACCTGTAAAATGAGGAGTAATTAATTATGCTTCCACAGGAATAAGCAATTGTGTTGTGTCCTGCACATGCTTCCCCACACTCCTCTAAACTCTCGTGGCATTTTACTTAGACCACTCGTGTAAAGAACACACATTTGCACAGTCATCTATAATGGTTTATTTTCTCCAAATAGATCCGTGGTCCCCATGCCCCCCAAAGCTTCTTGTATTACCCTCATGATCACACGGCATGAAAGACTTTGGTTATTAAATCAAATACATGCTTTTCTAAATTTTCAATCCTATTAAGCTTTTGGAATAGTGAGTACATGCTCCAAATACAGCTAATTATTTCCTCCCATGCCTAAGTCTAGGGACTTGGGGCTGGGAGCCACCCACCAAGACCATAAACACCTTGAGACTACAGCCCCGTCTCCACACTTCCCACAGCACCTTACTCACCGCCTTGCACTTGGAACACACCTAGTAACTGCTTGTGGCATAAACAGAAAGTTTCACACACAGGACAGGGGGAGCCCTCTCCAAATGAGCCGGTGTGCAGAAAGGGGTCATTGTTATTGGCAGGCAGAGCTAGAGGCAAGTCCTTCCCCCCCATCCACGAGGAGCAGCACCCCCAATTATACCAGCTGGCCTCCAACTTCTGAGCCGATTAAAAAGCACCGTCTCTCCAGTGTCTGGAGGAAACTCCTGGAAGGAAAGTTTACCACCCGAAGTTGGCTTTTGACTAGAGTCTTAACAAGAGGCCTCAGCAGGCTGTGGCGAGAGAGACAATGTCACTTAGAGGAGCAGCTTGAAGCAGCAGTTAGGAGAAGAATTATTTTAATGAATACATTTCCTTTCAATTGTATGGGAATATCAAGATCCCATTAGAATGGGGAAGCAATTAGAACTAATAAAGATGAATGCACAGTGCTCAGTGCGCGCGGAATAACAAGCAGCCAACAAAGGGGCTCCGGAGAGGCCGCTCTAATCCAAGTGAACGGGCAGCCAGTGGAGGCAAAAGCTCTGTTCAGGGCTCAAAGCTGCTGTGCCTGCACATTCTGATCACGGCCAGGAAATGGCGTGAGCTGGGTGTTGGAGGTGGGGGCTGCCCCCCACCCAGCCCAGCCTCTTGGGGACTGAGATGGGCTGGTGGCAGCCCCTTGGCAACAGCCATTCAGGCCAGGCCCTGGCTCCTGGCCAACCGCTTGCCTGCCCCTCGCACTGGGCCTCATTGTGTCCAGGTGGCAAACGCCTTCTCGCCAACTCTCCTTCGAGGGTTAGAGAGGGGGTGGGACAGTGGAGGAGGGAGTAAATGAGTAGGGCCCCAGCCCCCAGCATCTCCCCTCTCCCTTCCCCCAGGCCAGGGTCTGCCCCTCCTCTGAGTTTGGTGTTACATTACAGACACTGGTGAGTCCCAGGCAGCCGAACACTGAAGTACTGTTGCTGACACAACTGCTCTTCAAACAGTAACAAACAATTTTCATTATCCAAGCCAGGTCGAATCATCCGCCTGGCCATCCTGCCTCAATCACAGCCACACAAACAGGGCCCAAAGCCCTCATGCTCTGCCCACTCTGCTCCGACAACACTGAGCTTCATTTTGCCTCAGCCTTGGATAAGGGACAAAGCGCTTCCTCTGATCCCTTCTCCGAGCCGGATCTGCTGCACGGCTGTCAAGGCTGTCAGGACGAACAGGGAAGACACAGGACTTATGCGGCTTGGGACCTGCTCAGATGGGGGCTGACATGTTACTCAGCACCTGGGCGAAGAAAGCATTCAAAAGTTTGGAGGACTCTATTGCCAAGTTTAGAAGGACTCCAACAAGATAACCCTGGCTCCCCACCAAAGTACTCACTGGCCTCGAATGGAGTGTCAGTACTTGACATTTCTTTATTTAATCTTTTTGGCCAGGCAGTTTTTTCAACTAGGAATGTGTAAGCTCATTCCAAACTGTCTGTCTGAGAGGCCAGTCACACTCATTACTGGGATTTTTCTACCACTTCTCTTTAAAAAAAAAGTCTCTAACATTTTATACTTGTTTCTTAAGGGTAGAGCACTTTGAAAGCGTATTTACATGTATAATCTTATTTGAGCCTCAAAATCCCCCTGCAGGATAGGCAAAGCAGGGTTTGTTGGGTCTACAGATGAGGATTAGTGGCCCAGAGAGGTTCAGTATCCTGTGCAAGGTCACGCACGGATAGGCAAGGATCTGACTCGGTGTGCCGCCTGACACCTTTCCCACACTCCCACACAATGCTCGACATTCCAGGACCGTTGGTTCCGCAGTTCTGTCTGCAGTTCTGTTTTCAGCACAACTCCTACCCTTTCCATTCATTAAACTGTACTATATACTGAGTGCTTTCTCAGCCCATAGTCTAGGCTTCCTGAGGATGCCTCCTCATGAAGGTTCTGATCTCAAAGTCACCGAAGCGCTTTACCATTGCCCAACCAAAGAGATACTCCTTGCCTCCATTTTAACAGCTTGGGAAAGTATTAAAAACCCAGTCCAGTATATGGTGGCCCAATCAAAACTGGAAGACCAACTACTTAGGTCCCTTCAGTATAACACTGTAGAATCCAGGCATTGGGAGGTGCTAAAGTCAAGTCCATTTTCCTTTCAAACTGCTCATCACCTCCTATACCTAAAGGCCTATTTGTTAATTTTAGAAAGTCTTTATTTTTATAATTTATATGCCATGCAATACACAGGTATTAAGTGTAGAGCTTGGTAAGTTTTGACAAATATATGTATTTAGATCAGGATACAGAACATTTCCATTGCCCTCAGAAAGGTCTTGGATACCTTCTTCCAGTCAACTCCACACTAAGTCTCCATCATCCTAATTTCCATCGCCATGTATTAGTTTATCCTGCCTCAAGTATCAGGTAAATGGAATCATATTAGATACATAACTTGTTTCCTCCTCCTTTTGTGGTACTAGGGGCTGAACCCAGGGCTTTTGCACTGAGCTATGTCCCCAGCCCTTTTTAATTTTTGAGAGAGGATCTCACTAAATCACTAAGTTGCCCAGGCTGGACTTAAACTTGTGATCCTTTTGCCTCAGCCTGCCAGAATGCTGGCATTGCAAGCATGCACCACCATGTCTGGCTGTATCTTTTTCCTTTCATTGTGTCTGCCAGACTCACCCATGGTGTAGTTTGTTCCTTTTTATAACAAGGAATACATTTTTTATTCAGTTTTAAAATCTAGCTATATACTAATTTTTCCCTCAAAATTTTTTCCATTCAATTTATCTACTGCATGGTCCTTTATGTATACGTCTTCTGCATATCCTCTTGGCCATGCCTGCAATGATAAAAACATGTAGACATTATTTTTTATCTCTAGCACTTTCCTTTTAGGTAGGGGTGGCTGACTAGGTTGTCCAGCATGGTGGTCATGAGCACAGGCTTCAGAGTAGGCAGATCTGGGTTTACATTTCCGGTTTAGTGCATAACAAATTGGTAGTCTGAGACAGGTGACTTAACCTCTCTGTGACTGTTTTCCCATTTGTAAAATGAGGATAATAACACCTTCCTAATAAGGATTTGTGAGGAATAATTACATTGTACATAAAGTGCTTGGCATAAGGCAAACTAATAATGGCCTCAAGCTAGACTATAATAAACATCCTCCTACTTCATTCACACACTTTCAGTTTTTATAAGTCATATATTAATGGATATATATTTTTAAAAAGACATATTTCATGTTAATATCTAGAAAAGTCTGTCCAGACTTTAAGCTTACTTAAAATAAGCTATTTCCTAAGGAACCAAATAAAGGCTTCCACCGTTCATTCACTGACAAGCATGTATTGCGAGGCTCTTCAAGCGATTAAAAACATGCCCCTAGCTTTTAGGATGTTTAATTTGGGGAAGGTAGGAAGACAAAAACAAAAATAATTACAATACAAAGTGTGGTAAATAATAATAACAATTAACATCTATTAATGTAGTGATTAAGAATATGGTCATACTGCATGGGTTCAAATCCCAGCTGCAAGACGCTGGGCAAGTTACTTAACCTCTTTGTGTGGTACCCACTTGTAAAATGTGGAGAATACTACCTACCTAGCAGGGTAAGTACTCAATAATAACGCAGCTGCTCCGCAGCAGGCCCCGCGGCTGCTCCGCTGTGGGTCCCGTGGATGATCCACAGTGGGCCCCGCAGCTGCTCCTCTGCTGCTCCACAGTGGGCCTGGTGGCTGCTCTGCTGAGGGCCCCGCTCAGGGCACCTCATGGACTGGACCCGCCCCCACCCATAGCTGGACGACAGGGTGGATCCAGGCAGTCCGCTGTGAGCATATGTGCCTTCCCACCTCCAAACATGGCAGTTTGTATACACCCATGTATGTTATAGTATAGTCTGAGGCAGCTAGATCTTTTCCCAAGGCGAGAGTCCAAGGATATAGATAAACCCAGGAGTACAGTTATTATCACAGGGAGGATGACTGATTGAGTGGTAGGGCAACGGAGATGAGGGAGGAGAAAAATTGAATGATCAAATGGGCCATCATCTGTGTAACTGAGTAACAAATGTGAAGGTAACATTATGTAGGACAGCATCCAGAGCTAATTCCCTTCTATGTTCTCTATAATTCTGTATTTCCTCAATCGTTTTTGTATTAACAGAAGTGAAGATAACTTTATATTATACAGAATCCAGTGCAAATTCCCTACTATCTTCTCTATAATTTGGTATTTCCTTTAATGTTTTTGTGTTAACTAATGTGAAGATAACTATGTAATACAACATCCAGTGCTAATTCCCTACTATATTCTGTATAACTTTGTATTTTCTGTATTGTTTATGGCTTTTCTGGTTCATGTCTCCGTTCTTTTGTCTTTAAAATAAAATTTAAAAAAATAATAATAATAATGCAGCTAACATTTATGGAATACTCAGTATGTGTCAAGCACTGTGTTAAATGCATATGTGTATTACTTTACATGATCTCTAAATACTATTATACCCATTGTCCTGATAAGGCAACTGAAGGTCAGGGAGTTTAGTAATATCCTCAAGATTATATAGCTACAACATACCAAATGCTACAGGAAAACTACAATCATCTATAAAATGAGGATGATAATTAAAATCAAATGAGTATTTCAAAAATGTTTAGAACAGAGCCTAGGGCAGGGGATATAGCTCAGTGGAATAAACGCCTGCTTGGCAAGCTCAAGGTCCTGAGTTTGATCCCCAGCACCGCAAAAAAAAAAAAAAAAAAAGAGCCTAGCCTATATACACAGATATAAAAAAAAAAAAAAAGAAATTGTTATGGTGATTCAGGGATGATAGTAAGCCAATTCCATGCACGGTGACTAAGGAAGACTTTGGAAAGGTGACGTTTAAACTGGGCCCCAAGAGTAGATAAGTTTGGCAGGGAACCCCCGAGGTGGGGGCTGGGGAGGTTGGAATACTTCCCTTTTCTCCAGCTGTTCACTATTCCTCAATTATATCTTGCCATTTTCCTCTTATTGCCATAGAACCCGCTGTCCTTACCTCATCATAATTATCCATTAACCAATACTTCTGGATGCCTCCATGTTCCCCTTCTGTCCCAGTTCCTACTCTCCACTATAATCCTCCAAACTGAATTACCAGCTTTTAGAACGGTCTACTCCAACCTACCCTCCACACTGCCACCAGAGACTAAAGACACAGACTGTACTCTCTATATACTCTTTCCGTGTTGTGTCCAGAATAAACTTCAACTTGTCTAGCATCCTGGTCCAGACCTTTCACTACCTGGTAAGCCTTATCTCCAGTGTTGGTCTCCATGCACTCTGCACTTGAGCCACAAGAAAGCTCTCAAAGTCAGGGCTATTCACACTTATTTTAAGAAAGAACCCCATTACTACTTCCTCTCTCGTATACCGAAACATGTCTTGAATGAAAAATCCCTGGTTACATCCCCTTTCCCTTCGCCTTTCCCAACCTAGAAAAGTAGCACACACCCATAACCCAGAGACGACCGGAAGAGGAAAGGCTCCGCTCGGACCCGGGGCCGCCATCTTGGCTGAGGTGGCCGGAAGTGTCTGGAGCGTGGCGCGAACTGAGGCTGCGCAGCGGCTGCCGGTCTGGGGCGCCCGCAGCGTTACGGCAGCGGTTCCCACGCTGCGGGGCGCAGTTCGGCCGCTACAGAGGCTCCTCTGCCGTTACACCCACTCCTCCTCCCGCCGTCCAACCATTCCCTCGGGGTTTGCACAGCGGTTCGCACACCCCTCGGTTCGTGTACGCGCTGTTTTGCCTGCCTGCCCGAAAACATACTGCAGAACCCGGAGCGCGGGGGTCTCCCGGACCCTCGGGTAGAGGGGGAGCAGGATGGCGGCCGTGACGGTGAGATCCAGACCTTGACTGTCTCTCAGGAGGGGGCTTCGAGCCCCCTCCTAGAGGAGACCTCCAAGGGGGACCTCAGCACGGTGAGGTAGGAAAGCGCGGCGGAGCCCGCCCACGCCCAGAAAGGCGCCAGAGTCCTGACGCGGTGCCCGGCCCACCGCCGCCTGAACTGGACGGTGGCCGAGTCGGTGCAGTTTTTGCTGGTGGAGGACAAGAAGAGTCCCATCACTCGCTCCGAGATGGGGAAATGCGTTATCACAGGCTTGCAGGCGCTATTTCCGGAGATCATCGCAAGGGCCGCAGAGCATCTGCGGTATGCCTTTGGTTTCGAGCTGAAACAGCTCAACCGGCAAGCACCACACTTACATCTTGATCAAAAATCTCAACCTCTGGAGGAAGAGGAGGATCTAGAGCAGATGGCCCCAGAGTGGGTCTCTTAGTAATGATCTTGGGTCTAATGTACCTGAAAGGTAATAGTGCCAAGAGGTCCCAAGTAAGGGAAATGCTGCGTAGTTTGAGGGTACTTGCTTGAAAGTATCACTTCCCCTTTGGGTACCCAAGAGGCTTGTGGAAGATTTTGTGCAGCCGCCATACATCTGTTACAGGCAAGTGCCTCACAGCAGTTCACTGGAATATGAATTCTTTCGGGGTCCCCAAAGCAACCTGGAAACCAGCAAGGTGAAAGTCCTAGGGTTTGTGGCCAGGCTCCGTCAGAAACTACCCCAGCACTAGCCACTGCAGTATCACGAGGCTATAGCAGATGAGGCCAGCGGGTCCAGAGCAAAGATCAAGGCCAAAGCCAGTATGAGGATGAGAGCCTGCACCGGCCAGTGGTGAGGACTGGTGGAAAGGTAGGCCCCAGGGCCTTGGGGGTGTGGAAGCCACTGCCTTGAGTCCTTAGTATAGCTGGGGTAAGAATCATTTCTAAAGAAATTATGTGACTTTAGATTTTGTGTCTTGTTAGGGTGTATTACATTTAATATACTGTTAAAATGTCTATAAATGAAATTGGTCTTTTTGTAGAGTTTTGCTAGTGTTCTTTAAATGGATTGAAAAAGTTTACTGTGATCTTGAAGAGCTTATGCAGCGTGGGAATGCTGTTATTTAAATCGTTTGAAGGATCTTAGCATTATGATGATGTAGTACTAGGGAAAACAGCTGATTCAATGTCTAGCCTCCAACACTTTTTGTTTACTGTATATTTTTTAAAAAGACTGACATACATCATTATTTGCTTAGATGTTGTATTTGAAAAACAATCCAGTTGGGAGTATACCCTGTACATTTAATAAATTAAACACATGACAGCATCTTGATTTTTTTGGATACACTATTTTGGGCATTTGAGGATAGAATATACAATTTTTTTATAGAACTGGGGAATATATACATAAATCAGAAGTTACAGTACAGTGGGTTGAAGACTACAAAGGACCCCTACCCCACTTGTGAATGGTCAGGACTGCTTGAGGTTACCTTGGTAAGTCCTCTTGGACTCTGAGGTGGGGGTGGGGAAATAGAGCAAGGAGGTGGAAAGGGAAGTGAGGTTAGGGATGGTGTTTAAAATCAGACCCACCTCAATACCTTGAGAGAAGGACTTGCTACGTGGCAGACTTGGGAAATGCCCTACATTTGCCGGTGGTCTTGTTCTAGGGCAGTTTGTTGCAGTGTACAGTGATGGTGACCGTGGGCATTTTGGCTTCTCCATCTCTCTCTCTCTCTCTCTCAACCTCTCTTAAGTTTCATTCTTCTACCAAAGCTCTGAGAGAGCAATTAGTGCAACAATTCTAGAGCACTATGTAATACAATGGAGCATACATCTGATGTGTCCTGGTTTTAGGAAGCCCGATGCTCCTTCACGTTCCTACCTGCTGCTTTTCATCCGCCCCCTCCGCTTTGGTGGAGACCTGTAAGGCATCCCTCACATTCTTAATACCAAGAAGAAGCATCTGCTAGCTGATCTGGACTCTGCAGTGCCTGCCACCTCCACTCTGGGGGAGAAATCCTATAGAAAGAGTGTGTATAATAATAGAGAACCTACTGGAATGGAACCCACACCAGAGATGCAAGGGGGGCGGATTGTGAAACTGTCTTTCTGCAGCTGTCATAAAAGGAGAGTTGCTCTTTGTTCTCTTTGCTGTTAGTTTTCTGCTTCCAGTTGTGTCAGATAACATTTCTGAGTGTTTTAAGGTTGGCATGGAATACAGATAACTTGGGGACAGGGCCCAGGGATGCAACAAATCAGACCAAAGCTATCAGCTTATAGGGAAAAAAGTCTAGGAAAGATTAAAAATATAACTTCGAAGTAGTTTATAATTCATTAAACAAAACAAAAATACTGAATGCCCACAATTTCACTAACAACTTTGCTAAATACCAAGATTATTAAAATGAAAAGACTAGCCGGGTGTGGTGGCAGACACCTGTAATCCCAGCACCTGGGAGGCTGAGGCAGGAGGATCATTGTGAGTTGAAGGCCAGCCTGGGCTACAAAGTGAGCTCAAGGCCAGCCTGAACTGCATAGCGAGACCCTGTCTCAAAAACAAACTAACTAAATAAATAATAAAATGAAAAGACTAAAGCCAAACACAGTGAGTCACAACTAATTTCAGCATTGTGGGAGGCTGAGGCAGGAGGATTGCAAGTCTGAGCCCAACTTGGGCAAAGTAATGAGACCCTGTCTTAAAAAAATTAAAAGGGCTGAGGGTATATTTTGGGGTGAAGGCCCTGGGTTTGATCCCCAGTATAATCAATCAAATAGGAAGGCTTTGACTTCAAAGAACAGTAATTTTTGTGTTTGTTATGTTCTCAGTGGCTGAGAAGTCAGTAGTGTGTGTACCTGAGGGTCAAGATTATTTGATGATTTGCCCAAGGTCACTTGTTGGTAAAAAACATCAAGACTAGAACTCAAGCCGCTTGCCCCCAAATCCAGTGTGCTTCATTCTAACACACTGTGCCCCCTTCCTGGCCTTCAATATATTGTGTGTGGTTTTAGTTGTCACAACTCTGAGACATACGCACATCATGTGTAACTAGTTATCTCCAGCTGCCCCTGCAGTCTGTAAGAGAGTGAAGGAGAGTAGAAATACTCCCCATTTTATCATGACAGAGATGGCTTCGCCCGACATCAGACACAGTACCTATGCAAAGGCAGGACCAACAACAGTACCATTTATTAAACATCTGAGGACCAAAGGTATTTTTTCCCCTACTTTTTACAGTCACATTGCAAAGCAGCTAACAGTCAATGCCACCATTTTACAGATACTAATGATAGTAATACTTGACATTTATTAAATTCCTAGGATGATGTTTTAATGATTTTCAGAACAGTCTTACAGGAGAGATACTATCTGTTCCATTTTCCCTAAGCAAATGAACTCAGAAGTTCTGAGTCTCCCAGGATTGAAGCTGGAGTCTGGCTGAGTCAAGAGCCTGCACTTGTCACACTGTTCTACATTCCTTTCTTGGGACTCCTTCCAGAGTCGGGTCATGTGTCACCTGACTCATCTTCGTTCAGACACTGCTGTCTCTCTGGAGATACACAGGCCATGGAGCCAAGGTAATTATGACAAGATGCTGCCCTGCAGGAGGGTAAAAAGGAAGCTAAAATAAAGTTGGGGAATCATCTGTGAACACTGATTCCAGTTCTGCCCACTTTCTTCTTGGCGTTCTCAGGGAGCTGACTACATGCTAAATGTGTGATTTTGCTTAATCTTAGCATATTTTGCCTTTAGAGGCTGTGTTTCCTCAGTGTTTAGTCTGCCCTTTCCTATAAGCCTCAAATTAGTCTTTCATAGCATGGAACAATCAAATAATGCCTGTGGACCTGCAGTGTGAATCCTGGTGTTGTTTCCAGATGGTACAGAGGCTGGCAGAACTGCTACCCTTGCCATAGGATGAAAGACTTCCCATGTCACCGATGCCATCATCAGCTTCTCAGAAGCACAGAGAGTGTGGCCTCGGGGCCCATGTGTGGTGCAGACATTGGCCATGGTAGGGAGAAAGATGGATTCCCGTAGTGCATGTTCACGGGAGGGAGAAGGAAACCCAGCTTCCCCATCTCCTTCCCCTTCGAAAACGCAGAACTAGATGTTCCTGGGCAAAACACTGTACATTTGGGGCAGGCAGGATTAAGAGCGCAGCTGGATTAACCCAGATCATAATTACAGTACAGCCAGGAACCCAAGCTTAGTGAAACCATTCCCTGGGAAGTTCTGAGCATGTCTTAGACAACGGGAAAGGTCTCAGTTCAGCCACAGACTCTGACCCTCGCCCAGAGCTGAGATCTCTAACCCATTGGAACTTGGAGGGAAGTGTTTGGAAAGAGACCCAGGCCAGTTACAGCCCCAGCATGCAGCAGACACACAGAGATCCAGAGGTGGCAGCCCATTGACAGCTTCTGCAAGTCAGGTCTGCGTTTGCAGGCTTAGTCAGTCTCCACCTGAGGTAATTATGCTGCATGCCTGGTCATGGGGGCAGCCGATGCTTGTGTGAATTATTCCTCAAATTGTGCAGCCTAGCAGAGATGGCAATAATTAACCTCCCAGCAGAGGCAGTGCACTGAGCAAGGAGGTTAGGTATTCTGGAAAGTGTCCTTATGGAGGGCTTTCTCTTTTTTTTGGAGGTACTGGGGATCGAACTCAGGACCCTGCACTTGCTAGGCAAGCGCTTATTCCACTGAGCTATATCCCCAGCCCTGGAGGGCTTTCAAAAGTCACAACTTTGACCTTGATCAAGGAACTTCAGTCTGAGGAACAAAGATCTAAGAAAGTTTGGTGGATGATTGGAAAAGGGGTCAGCTGCAAACTGTACCCCACATCCTAGCCTACCAGCGAATGCCAGACTTTGCCCAGTTCCGAAGCCAAGTTGTAACCAATAACAGTGGCAGCCAGAGTTTAAGCCTTTGTGCCAGGCCTGGTGCTAAGTATGACAACCACATGGCCTCATGCATCTGCACACAACCCTGTGTGGCAGGCCTGGCATTGCTAGCATTAGGATACTGTTATGGTGTGTCTGTAGATGTCTCCTCAGAGCCTCAGGCACTCATAGGTGGAGCTTTGGGAAGGTGATTTGATTATAGGGACTTGCAGCTGACTTGCTGTTAGGTAAGTCCGGGTGCAACAGGTGGGTCACTGGGCGTGACCTGGAAGGATAGCTCACCCTTGGCCACCCCTCCCTTCATGCTCTCTGCTCCCTGGATGCCATGAGGTGAGCAGATTTTCCTTCTCAGCACTCTTCTGCCCTTCTGTCCTGCCTTGGAGCCAGCTGGCTATGGACTGAAACAGCCAAAACAAACCTCTCCTCTTTTAAGTTGTGCTATTGGGTATTTTGTCCCAGCAATGAGGAACGTAACTAAGACAAATGATATGAGAAGCCATGGGAAAGAATAATTTCAGCCTTCCAATGGACAAATTAAATGACTTCGCCAGGTGCACAACAACTAGTGCAGGCAGACCCAGAACTTTAGGTTCTTGCTGGTGTTATACTCCCCGGTCCTCAGAGAGTTCTTAGAGAGAAACCAACCTCCTGTTGGGAAAATGGGTGAGGGGGATGGAAAAAAATCTCTGGCACTGCTCACTTACATCAGACTCTGGTATCATACCCCGTAGCTTGTCTGGGACACATTGAATGAAGAAGAATTATCTTGGGGCGCATATAAAATATATAATATAGTTAATTTACATAAGTAACAAAACTTCCTTTATTGTTCTCTTGAACTTACTAAATTAGTTTACAAAATAACACAAGCCCAAGCTTAGTAATTAAATAAGAACACTTATATGTCTGCTTAATAACCATAAACACTTGTCTTCACAGGCACATAGGTAGGTTCAAATAGTACCAGTACTCGCTGTGTTTTCAGGGCAAGTTGCACATGTGTAGCAGGTAACATCCGATACACAGGACTTACAGTTCGACTAATTGTGTGTGGCAGGCACAGGAGTCAGCAACACACTGGGACCTCCCTTACACAGCATTCCATCGTTACCTGTAGTCCTGCGTAGTCTGTGCTCAAGCACCATGCAATTATGAAAAAAAAAATCACTAAAAATGATATGATACTGTCACAATTTTCCAGTGTGGTGGGGCTGCATCACTAGCTGTGCTGGGTCACCTGTGGCCATGGGCCTGGGGTTGGACACACCTGCCCTCGAGCACCCTGGCTGGAGGGTGGGAGCAGTAAGAAGGTTCAGGAGCAAGTTGGTGTCTCTAGTTGTAGGATGCTCCACGGGAAAGGAGCTCATCTTTAAAGGCTGACATCTCTGAGACATCTCCTGGACCTGCTGCAGTAGCCCTGTGTCTGTGAGGTGGGGGCAGCTTAGGCAGCCTAAAGAAGGAGGCCCTAAAGACAGAAGAGGCCTCCTGAGAGGCAAGAGTGCTGGCCCCAGAGCAGAGATCAGCACTCCAGTCTCCCTCTGCCTATGACAGCAAGGTGGCTTGAACTTGGTTACCGAAACCCAGGACAAGGGAGAAACTGCACATGCACTGACTGAGGCATGTCGCATTCGTGTTGGCCCTGCACCTGAGCTCCTGTCTGCCTAGCCTTCAGTGGTACAAAGATTTCCACTGTTGAAGGAGAAGGAAGATAAAATATTCCTTATTCACAGCTTTGGTTTTTCTAATTACAAATGCTTCTAAGAACACTGGAAGCTTTCAATGAAATATAAAGAACATGAATTTGCTAGGATACTGGCGCCCAGAGGCAGGCATGGTTAACAGTATAGTGTGGTTTTCGACCTCTAGTGTGTCTTGTTTTCACTCTGGGTATAAATGATTTGTTGATGCCTTAACTGTGAGGTACAATGACAGCAGTTGCCATCCCATGCAACATGCAGTATTTCTGAGAGCTCCCCCTAGGGTGTGTCACATGATGTCACATGCACCTGGGCACTGTGGCCATGACAGGGCTTATGGAAAGCCTAGGAAAAAAAAAAAAAGCCTAGGAAAGGACCCTCTGCCTGGGCTGGGGTTCCCAGGACCCACAGGCACTACCTCATCCAGTGCCCCTGGGATTCTAGAGAGATGCTGAGCTCCATGTGAGGTGAACAGGGTCCTTCTCCACAGCTGTATCCCAAGATGTGTTACCTAGACCCCAAAGCAACAGCGCTGGAGCCCCTCCAAGCTCTTCAATAAGGACACTTGGTCCTGCTTTCCGGGTTCCAGCAACTCCCCAGCTTCAGCCACCTCCAGGGGGACCTGTTTAGGCTTCTTCCCTCCACAGTTCCTCCTTCAAGCGTTTGGGATGTAAAAGAAGGCAGGACCCCCCTCTCCCAGGGCCCTGCTATCTGCCTTGCTCAACCAGAACAGTTAACATCTGTGTTCAGGCTGACAGTGACTATCTAGTGTTAGGTTTGTGTTGATTTCCCCAAAACAAAATGAAAGTCTGCCCCTGGGGTGAACTAAATTTTCTACTTCGAAGCAAACTGCTAGCAACTTTTCCCAGCTTCTCCTCATCCTATTTTCTAAAACCACAGGGTGCAACTCAGTCAGGGATGCTATCAAGTGTTAAAAATGGCTAGAGTTCAGCTAAAAGGCTGGAATGGGGGAAAGGGTTGGAGGCACCAGAAACAACTGCACTAGCACAGGCAGCATGGCGGGAGTGTGCAGTGTCCTGGAAACAAGAAGGGGGCCCCCTTCGGCTTCGGCCACGAGTCTGTGGAGGAAAGAAGCGGGCACTGTGGGTGGAGTTACCATCCGGGGCTGTGGCAAAGGGAGAGCACATGGCAGTGCTGTAGGGAAAGGGACTGGCTGGTTGTGAAGCCAGGGAGGCTGGACGCAGGGAGGCCAAGTGGGAGACACCCAGCAGTACCCTGGATAAGAGTAGATGGCAGCCTGACCAAGCAGTGATGGCTCCCAGAACAAGGATGGGACAGGGCTGGTTAGGAGAATAACTTGAAATGGTTTAATAATTGATTAACTGGGGAAAAAACCGAGGGAGCTGTGAGGAATGACTCAGCGCTCCCAGCTGCATGACTAGAAGGCTGCTGCAGTCATTAATCAGAAGAGCTGGATACTCAGGGAGAGCTGGTTTGGGGGTAAGAAGGCGGACATGGTTTCAGGCACACCGGGTTTCAGTTGCTCAATGGGGTATCCAATGGACACTTAGAAATGAGGGACACTGAGGCTGGCTCATCTTCTCAAGGACACAGTCAAAACAATGGGCTTCTACCTGGAAGAAAGCCTGGAGCATGGAAGCCGGGCCCATCTCCCCTCTTGCTGTAGGATAAAGAGGGGGGTCTTGGGGGATCACTCTGCAGTGTGGCCCTGCTCCCCCGGTGGCCTGCTGGAGGATGCTGCTGGGCTACCTTCTTGGTCCACTTCTACAAGTAGCCTGGGGGAGCTGGAGAAGGCCTCAGAAGGTAGTGGCATGGTCAGGGCATTTAGAACTGGGCACAAATTGTTGTAGGTGGGTGTTAACAAGGGGTGGCACTAAAAACAGCATCACACCACAGCGGGAAGGAGTCACCACAGAGCTAAGCCAAGGCTTAAATGGGCCAACTTGTAGGATTTCAGGCGTAGCAGCCTTTCTTCCTCCCCTCTCCATTAGCAAACCTCCTTGCTTTGAATGGAACTTTCCAGCAGTTCCATCAGCTGAGGTCAGTTCGAATATTGTCACTGCACAAGATGTATCTTGAGGGGAGAAAGTTGTCACTCAGGGAGAAGCCACCTGTCCAGACTTCCTCGGGGACACTAGGCACCTCACCCAGACACACACATGCTTGCTGTATGTGTGCAAAAATCCTGTACCTCCTCCCACGCCACAGGAAACATAAAGGATTATGATCATCTGCCAACTATCCCATACCAGTACTTTGCTTGGACAACAACAGTTGTGACAGAGATTATTTTTCCCATGTTATAGAAAACTGAGGCTCAGGAAATATTTGCCCAAAATCACAAGGCTGGAAAATAGCAGAGGGTTCCTAACCCAGGCCTGCCTGGGCCTCGTGTTTTCCTTCATGGTTCAGGTATGTGCATGTCATGGACTCATACATACCCGCACAGGTTCCCCTCCGGACACAGAATCCCCATAGAGTCTAAGAACCTGGAGAGCAGGGATCTTCATTTTCTTCACAGGTATGTCTACCGTCAAAGCTCTTGGAGTATAGTAGTCACCCGGTCAATATCTTGTTTGTTTTGTGACCCTGGAGATTGAACCCAGGGCCCTCACACTGAGCCACATCTCCAGCTCTGTTATTTTTTATGTTGAGATAAGATCACCTTAAGTTGCTAAGTTGCCATGGCTGGATTCAAACTTGTGATTCTCCTGCCTCAGCCTCCCAGAGTATTAGGATTCCAGGCGTGCACCACCACAGCCAGCTCTCAATGAATACCTTGTTATTGTCAGTAAGTGAATCAAATGGATATGCGCACACCAGGTGACACTCACTTGTACGCGGGTCCATCTAGAGACACACTCACCCTTTGCATTCACTTGTGTGCAGATCAAACCTACTTCTTGGGAGGAGGCCCTCGGTGGGGAGGACATGGCTGTCAAGCCTGCTCCCCCTTGCCTGCTCCTAGACGGATGACCTGGTACCATCAGCTCCTCCATGCCCTCCGCAGTCTCTTTCCTGGGCAGGTGACCTGCTCTCTCTTCAGCCCTAACACAGCCCATCTCCTTTTCTCCTTTACTCAGTCAAAATAATTTTTCCAGAAGATCTTTAGAGATAGAAGGCGGAGAAAAACAGAGCAAGAGCCTCCAACCTTTTGCATGGCTGAGTGCACCGCCGATTCTTATCCTAAGTCACCCCCTTGAGTCTGGCCGCCGTTCGTCTCTGCTGTGGGCTGGGGGCTCCCAGAGCCCAGGCCTGGCGGGTGCTCTGCAGGTGGCTCGGATGCCAGCCCTGGGGTGGAGCCCAGACTTAGAAGGGGCTGGGACAGCAGCTCACCCTGGAGGCCCTCACTGTCTCCAGCTCCTGCATCTGCTGCCAGGCAGGCCTAGAGCGAACCATAGCGTTACACCCTCCTTGCCATGTGTCGTGCCCTCCGCCTGTCACTCAGGCTGGTCCAACCCAGGGGCTGTGCCAGTCTCCTGCCTGAAGCCTCAACAAATCTTCCTCCTTCCTAGAACCCTAAGGCTCTGTCTGGGGTGGTTTCACCCACTTCTCAGCCTCCGCCCTCTCCACCCCATCTTCAGGCCTCTGGCTGTACTCACAAAGCAGCTCCAAAGGACAAACCAAAACCCGGGAAATGATCCAGTCCTTCCCAGCGGTGCTGGTTACTTATACCTCCCTCCCTGCATGCACACACGCACACACACAAACCCCAGCCCATCCCAAGACGTTCTTCATCCAGAATCCTCAGGTGACTCCAGATCAGACTCCAAGCTAGTGTGTCAACATCACTAGGGCCTGGACTAAAATGTGCATTCCTGAGCCCACCCAATACATGCTGAATCAGAATCTCCACGGGTGAGACCCAGAAGCCAGTGCATTCAGCAAGCTGGGAAGCAGTTCTTACAGCCCAAAGTCTAAGAAGCAACCCCTCAAATCCACTAAACTCCATACACACCCCGGTGCGCACGTAAGAGTAACAATAGCTAAAACATTTACTGAGCGCTTATTATGCTGCAGGAAGTGTTTTCACATCTTAACTCACTGAACTCTTACAATGCCCCTGTGAAGGAGACAAGTTAGTGGCCCCACTTCATAGCAACTTTCCCATGTTCACAGCCAGCTGCTGGGAAAGTCAGGAAAGGAACGTAGGCCCTGTGACGTCAGAACCTGCACAGGCTCTCCACACTTTCTCTAGTACAGACAAGTGTGCACCCACACTGGCTCCGCCACCTACCACGCACAGCAACCCCGTCTCTCAGATCTCACCGAAGAGGAGACTGAAAGGCCAGGTGGTGGAAGGTGCTCCTGGCTTCCCTCTTACCCTAAGTCTGGCCTAAACGTAGCTGAGCCAAGAGCCAGCAGCCACAGCCAACAGGCCCAGGGAATTGGCAAGTGGCAGCTCCAGGACTTTGGCAGCCCTTGGGCCACTGCAGCCCAGCCCTGCCCATCACAGAGACTGTGCCCACTGCAGTCCTCACTGCCAGGGGCCCCGGACCCTGCCCACCAGCCCCCATTGCCCAGCATGTCCTGGCTTCCTGAGACCTGAACCTCCTAGTAGGGAGCCTCCTGGAATACTGCAGCCACAGAGCAGATGTGCTTACAGCTTGCTCCAAAAACTAGTCCTCTTCGGAATCCTGCCACGGGCCGGAGGGAAGGCAGGGACTAGGGGCGGGATGGAAAAACAACCCAAATACCATAACGCGGAAAAGTGATCCAAATAAAAAGCAGTAACTGTGTATCTGGAAGGAATAAGCCGAGGAGGAGAGGCGTGGAGTTGTGCATCGTGGCCACGAGGCTGCCAGCCACAGCGCCCGAGGCAGGCGCTGGGCAGCAGACAGCATCCAGCCGCAGAGCTGCTCGGGCCAGAGCTGGGCTGTGGGAAGAGTGGGAGCCTGCACAATCCCCTCTGTCTCTCTCGCCAGCAATGGCCTCCACCCTGGGCTTCAAGCACTATATCCTGCAGCCCCCAGAAAGCCCCCAGAAGGAAGGGGGATGTCGAAGGGGGCCTTGAGAGCCCCGACCACCCCACAAACTGTCCGAGTAATTCTTGTCCTGCGCACTGCTGGGGACCCTGGTACGAGTTGGAATGATGCCCAAAGTCACAGGCATTCTCAGCATCGGAAGAGACATGGTTTCTCCAAATAAGCCTGGGAAGCTCTGACCATGGAGAGAAAGAGACACCAAGAACGTATTCTCGGGCCACAGAATGCAACATTAAAGTAGGTCACTTATTCGTACAGAGCCTGAGTCTCCTCACTGTAAAGCAGGCAGAATTAAGCTCCCTCTGCACACTTCAAGGTCAGACAGGACGGATAACGACCATGCGAGGCGTCGGTAGGCTGTCGCTGCTGTCAGCTGCCGCCTTTCTGAGCAGCTGTGTCCTGCGTGCAGACTGAGCACCTTCCCAAACCGGAGTATAGATTTCTACTGGCTGGTGTTATTGTTCCATTTCACAGATGAGGAAAGTCAGCCTCCAAAGAGTTAAGGAGCTCGGTGAACTGGCAGGAGAGGGAGGCTGAGGAAGGAGCCCAGGCCTCTCCCCTGGGGGAGAGCCGCATTGCTGGAGGACAAAGTGCAAAATTGATATAAGGCAGCTGGGGGAGGGGGCAGGGATGGGCAGGGCCAGTTGCTGAGCCAGTGAAGGGGCAATGTCTAGAAGTCTTGGTAGACCATGTTGGCTGGAGACGCTGGCGGCAGGTAACAGAGACTCTGGGCCTGGGCCAGGGCAGGAGGCTTGGTGAAGTGAGGGGTCCCCAGACCCAGAGGAAGCAGAGTCCCCAGCACCCTGGGATGCCTGGAGAATGGTACACCAGCCAGGCGGCCAGTACAAAGGCAGCATCAGGGTGTCCAGGTGCTATAACCCATCGTGGAGAGATGGCCAGGCAGGGCCTAGGGAACACAGCAGGGAGCCAGGAAGTGGGTCAGCAGGTGTCATGTCGTTGGGATGGGTGAGGGGCTGGGTTGTTAAATGGCAGCTAGAGATTTAAAATAAAGTCCCAGGGACAACATCCACCATCATTCAACTGCTCTGTGAGAGGGTTTTGTGAGGCCTGGATTCAAGCATGGAAAGTCAGCTGAGGAATGGGGTTGTAAGACTTCCTTCTAGCTGTGTGACCTTGGAGTACACACTCAACCTCTCTGTGCTCAAGAGAGACAAACCTACACAGGACTAGAGCAGAGGGCAGGTTCAGCGAAGCCAATGCCCTCGGCCTCTCTGATAGAGTAGTGACTTCCTCCCCAGTGCACTGTGGGCCTGAAGTGTCCCATCCATGCCTTTCTGACCACTTTGTTCCAATGACCAGGATGTCTGTAGCCCCACAGGTCTGTGGGCTCCTTAAAGGTTCCCCACCACAAGAGACAGGAAAGGTAAATAAGAAATGAAAGAGGCACAGCAGAACACAGTTCTGTCAAGGGGATTCCCAAAGCGGTCAGTTGATTTCTCTGGGCCTTGACGGAGTGGTGCAGTAGGATCATACTTTTTGTTTAAAGCAATCAAAGGTCTTCCTGGCTCCTAATGCCTGCGCTTAGCCATAACTGTCTCCAAATGTTAGAACTCTCTTGACAACTTTTATTCGTTCATTCTACAAACATTTGTGCAACAATACTCTGTGCCAGGCTGGAAAGCAGAATAAAAAGACATGGCCTCTGTCCTCAAAGGTCTAACTATAGTAAGTATAATCTATGACCATCTGGAGGATTCTATAGGATTTCATAAAAGAGACACCAAATCCATCTGGAAGAGAACAAAGAAGAGAAGGTTGCCATGTGCGGCTGTGCAGTCTGTGCACTGCACAAGCCAGAGTGGCCTCTGGAGTTGTGAAATGCAGGGCCCCAGTCCTTCTGGGCCAGCAACATCTGAAGCCTTATGGCTGCCTTACTGCCACCCCAACTCCAATTCATCTAACTGGCCCCAGGAGCTCTTTCCCCTTCTCTGGCTCCTCTCCTCTCCAGGAATTCCTCTACCCAGGCTTCCAGACATTTCTTTAGGGAAACTCCCCAGAAGCTCTTGCTGTCCCCTTTCCGCTGCCAGCTCTATAAAGCGAGCAGGCTCCTCTCAGAGATTTATATTTTTGGGGGAAGTGTGATTCATGGGGAAAGAACTCTTTCCACAGCTTTCTAACCTTTGATGTGACCCCCAAAAACCTGTAGCTAACACAGAGTGATCTAAATCTCACAAAGCTCATAAACACAAGAGCACACAGCACTGGGCCGTGAAAAAGGCCTCTGGCTGGCCAGCTCCTGCCATCAGCTGGAGGAATGTTCCCTTTCCCACCCTTCACCAAGGCCCCCACCCCCATCCTGCACTCTGCTGCCAGCTCCTGCGGGGCAGCAGCCCAGGGCCCCTGCCAAGGCCCCCATGGCCCACAGTCCCTAGCTGGTCCCAGAGTCTCTGCCTCTCCAAACCTGGCAAGAAAGACCTCCGTTGTTGAGCAAGAGGGAGAAAAGCCAGAGAAACAGACATCCCAAAGACAGCCTGGTTGATGAGAAGAACAGCTGGGGCCAGAGAGACACTTATAAATTACAGGTGACCCTTGGACAGGGTCGTGCCCGGTGTGGACACAGGCAGTGACAGGCGTGGCTCAGACTGAGGTTTCTGGAAGCTTCCCTGTAAAACACTACCAGTCTTTTTTTCAATGAAAACAACGCTTTTGGGGGCGATCCACGTATCAGCGACCGATGTAGTGGAACGCTATGCCTGCTCTCTATGTAGTGAGCCTCTCTAAAGCAGGACATCAAGCACGCGGAGATGCAGCTCAGCGGCAGAGCCCTTGCTTAGCACGCATGAGGACCCAGGTCCTGGAAAAAGCAGGCGAGGGCAGTAACTAAGAGAGTAATATCAGTGAGAGGCCTCACATAGTGCCAGGCTTACAGCAGGCGGCCTGTAAGTCCTCACTATTACAGTGCTGCTGTCTGATCTGAGCAATGGCAGAGAGAGGAGCTGAGAAGAGCAGGGAGTGGTCAAGCAGTCTCCAGGAGCCAGGCTGAGGGTCACCTGCCCATGCCCAGGGGCCCCTGGAGCCCTCCAGCTAGGGTTCCCGGCAGGAAGTCAGTTGGCTGCCGTGCAGACCCATATGTGTGCTCCTGCAGCTTGAGCTGAACAAGCCCTACCATACAAATGGCCCTGAAGGCAGAGGGACAGGTGGCGGCAGCTTCAGGACCCCTTCCTCCCTCACACACTGGGCCCCACTCCCTGAAGCAAGTGGGAAGCCAGAGGCTCTGGAAACAAGTTACCAGTCACTGGGTTTGGGCCTCCCAGGAAGGGGGCTCCCGGGCGACAATCTCCGGGGGGCGACAATCTCCGAGGCAGGGAAATGGAGCTGGGCCGGCTGCCAGCAGCTCATCCTGATCTTAGCAAACCTGCCTCATCCCAATGCCTCTGCCTGAGCAGGTAGGCAATACGGACACTTGGGCCAGCCTCGGGACAAGGCAGCAGAGGAAGTCCCCTTGCTGCCCCTCTGTGGTGGCATCTGCTCCCTGGAGAGTCTTTCCAGAGACTCCTCCCTCCTTCATGGCAAGGGGACACCAGAAGAGAGATGCGCCAGAAACTTTGTTTTCACCTCCAAGCACTGAGGCTGGGCTGTGGGCAACCCTAGGCTGGGTCTTGCCAGGAACCACCTAATGGGACCCAGGTGTGGATCTGGGGAACTCTGCACTCTTGAAACCACACCTTTGGCACTGAGACCCTTGAATTTTCAGCTTGGTGACCTCACACTCCATACCTAGTAAAATTACCCACCCCACCCCCTAATTTTCCCTCCTCCATATTCACCAAATGCCTGCTTTCTCTACTGAAGGGAGAACCAGAAGGACTTCCCTGGGGTGCATGCGGGGTCTTAGCACAAAGGGACGAGCCCCGGGGATTTGGACACAGCTCAGGCTGGGATGGAACCAGGGCCTCATGCATACTAGGAGAGCATTTGGCATCTGAGCTACAGCCCTGTCCTCTCGTGTTTAGTTCCAGGATTTGTAGCTGGGAGGCTGCTTTGCCTCTCGCCTCTCATCAGCAGTTACCTTTTGGTGCCTCCGTGGCTTCATTTGTGAGACAGAGATAATAATTACATCTCCCACGAGGCTGTTGTGGAGAAGAGTAAGATATGAGAAAGGGCTTCCAAACTGCAGAGTGCCACCTAATCACATTACAATCACTGTCCTGCTGGGAGTCCATAGCGGCAGACACTGTGCCCTGGAAAGGGCCCCAAACCTGTGCATGTCTTATTGGGGAGACACCACCAAATCTTCCAGCCCCGAGTCTGTCTGCGGGCTCTGGGAGTCTGCAGTGGGAAGCGGTGTGGGAGGGCCAGGGGGAGCTGGCGCTGCACCGTCATTGCCCAGTGCCCAGCCAGGACACTGAGTGTGACCTCTAAGAGAGAGAGCTTCTCCCAGCAGGAAGGATGCACTTCCTGAGGGATTGCCGCGCGCGCGCGCGCACGCGCGCGCACGTGCGCGCACACACACACACACACACACACACACACACACATACACACACAGAGTCAGAGACACAAAGACACTGAGAAGTAATGGCCATAGCTAGCCCAGAGTCACATGGCTTTCCCAAAGCCAGCCCACAAGCAGTTACAAGTGTGACACTAAAAGAAGCCCATCTCTAAGGCAGGTATGGTGGCGCATGCCTGTACTCTCAGCACTCTAGCAGGCTGAGGCGAGAGGATTGCAAGTTCAAGCCCAACCTGGGCCATTTAGAGATTTAGTAAGACTCTGTCACAGAATTAAAAATGTGAAAAAGGGCTCGGAACGCAGCTCACTGCACAGATCCTGGGTTAAATCCTAGTTTTGAAAACTGGAGGAGGAAAAGGAAGAGGAGGAGGGGAGAAGAAGGAGAAGGGAAAAGAAAGGAGGAGGAAGAGAAGGAGGAGCTACTCATTCCAAGAGTCAAGTCCTAGGTCCTCCCCCAGCCCAAGAAACTGGCTCAGAAGGGCCCAGGCACACAGAAGCCCATAGCAGCTGTTGTTTGTTGAGTCTGTGCTGGATGCTTTACATCTATTTTTTATTGCATCATTTTTTCAGATAAGACTGACTGTATGTAATTTTCCCGAGGCTTCTGTTAGTAAGTAGCAAAACCGGACAAGATATGAATCAGGGTCTGGATGGGGAGCAAAGCTCATAACCACTCTGTCCTCTTCCCACTTTGCTTTGGGACCAGCCCAAAATGTCAGAGTGAGCTGGTGGCTTCTGGGCAGGGTCCCCAGCCACCCCAGAAAAGGGAGAGTGCCACAGAGGAAAGGGAAGCTGTTGACTCCTGGCAGCTGCAGTTCTGGCCCCCGCCAGCTCTGTACACCCCAGGCAGAGACCACAGGACGGCCCTGCCCTTGTGCCTGGCTGGGAGAAGTGACAGGTTGGCTTGCCCCAAAACTTGGCTCTGAAGCCAGAGTAGGGACCTCAGAAGGGGGAGACGGTGTTTGCTGCGGTGGGTCCCCCACTTCCGCTCTGCTGCAGGCAGAGCAACAGGGGGCTATTTATGGAACCCATAGGACCCCGCTCCTGAGAGCAATTTGGGGTTAGAAGGACACAGCCCTTCAGAATCCAGTGCCAGATGGGCTGTGGGAAAGATGCCTGAGTCATCACCCCGGGGCAAGGACCTGAAGGCTGCCCAGTGCCCTGTTGGGGCCGCCACCTCTGTTCTTGTCACCTCCTAGGAAGGGGCAGGAGGTGAGGTGGCCAGCCTGACACAGAGAATGAAGGAGTACGGATTAAGTCCTGTGGTTTCTGTGGGGATGGGTCACCCCAAAGGAATTCTTCTTTCCCTTTATAGCAAAAGTCTTACAGACACATCACAGGAAATTTGGCAAATAGAATTCTCTGGAGTTCCACAATACAACCACTGGTAATCGTTTCAAGAAAGTAAAAGCAGAGTCCCCGCTACTTTTCCTGCCACCACGACTGTTTCCGTGTCGCCACCCTGCCTGGCCTCCAGCCCACTTGCAGAGGAGTTGGTCCTGGGGGGCGGGGGGGCAAAGGCTTTCACCTCCCATTCGGGAACATGTGTACTTGAAGTGTTTCAAAAGTAGAGCAGGGAATCACATCGACTCAAACCTTTCACAAACCATCAATTTTGAAAAGAAAATTACATGGATTCAGGGCTGATCCAGAAAATCCAGGCAGCCCTTGGCTTTGGCAGATTGAGGAGGAGGCCTGGGGGTGAGGGAGGAACCCCTGGGGTGGGGTTGGGACACCTGCCCTGGGCTCAGGAGTCTCCTCCCCAAATCAGGCCCCCTTTGCCTCCCCTGCAGGACTTATGATCTCAACAGAGCTCCTGGGCCAGAGCTGCGGAGAAACTGATTGTGTGAATGCTGGGTTAGAAACTGAGGAGCCCCTGCATCCACCTGCTGTCCTTGCTTGAGTTTTTCTACGCCTGCTAGGGGGCTAAGTGGGGAAGGTACCTGCCTGCCCTGAGTCACCGCTGGGAGATCAGCACAGAACCCCTGCCCATCTCAGCCCTACTCCATCAGCCAGCTTGGGATCCTCACCCTGAGCATGCTCAGGTGCATTTGATGTTTATGACAAGGGCTGGGGATATAGTTCAGTGGAATAAGCGCTTGCCTAGCAAGCGCAGGGTCCTGAGTTCGATCCCCAGTACCGCAAAAAAAAAAAAACTATGACTGATGTTTATGACAGGCTGCTGGATGCATCATTTGAGACCTGCTGCACACAGGAAGACACGGTCCCTGCCCCTGGAAGTTTACATTCTGCTTACTGAAGAATGTAAAGCAGGGCAGTCTAGCCTGGGGGATCAATGGCTCTCACTCTAGCCAGACCTACCTGGGGGTGAGTGTTCCCTACCTCCCTTCCACTTGTTTCACAAGCAATTGACTTCCTTTCACCTTCCTAATCTCAGTTTGTTCGTCTGCAGGATGGCGTTAATTTAATTTACATTGCGGAGTTGTGGCAAGGACCAGAGACCATATATGTAAAGTGGCAGGCATTTGGCCGGTTTGCACAAGTGTTAGCTATCATTAAAAGAGCACAAAACACATGTAAAATGCTAAAGTAACACCATGTAAAGCTTAGCGGTCAGAGCACTGAGGGCTGAGGGGCACAGTTCTGCTAGGGAAGAGAATCTCATCCCTGGCCATGTAGTTGAATCAGCTGGAGAACTTTTAAATTGCCCAGGTGCCCAGGCTCTGACCAATTCAACCAGACAAGGAGCCAGGCATAGGTAGATTTTTAAAAACTGCTCAGTTGATGCCAGGTGCACCCAGGCCAGAGAAACAGGAGGTGCTTTGCAATGGAATCAGGGAAGGAAAGAAAACGACCTCCACTGAGGTAGCTGGTTTATGCTAGTTGCTTTGACAACTACTGGTTCATCTAGTTCTCCCGAAAATGATCAAGCCCACTTGAAAAAAGCAGAGATTTTAGCCAAGTCACATGTAAATCAAAGCAGATCTGCCCACTCCCCAGCGTGGGCACTTTTCACAGCATGATGCTCCAGAGCAGACTGTCTAGGAGAAATAGAAAGCAAGCCACAAATGGAGTTTTACGTGTAATCTCACATTTTCTAGTAGCTGCGTTAAAAAGTAAAAAAGAGGGCTGGAGGGAGAGCTCAGTGAGAGAGTGCTTGCCTAGCATAGAAGATGGGATTGAATAATTCAGTGAACGTTTAAATTAAACAAAGTATTATAGTAAAAGACACGTTACTATCAACCATATTCAAAATAATTCCCTTCCTTTACAGATGCTTATCCCATCGTGCCATTCTCTGAAGTAGTTCTGGAGTACTCTTTTGTGAGTGTCTTACTTGCTCAGTTCTTGCTGCTGTGATGTCCTGAATCAACTCGAAACATTTAGCTTTCATGGTTATTTTGACTTTGGGGAAGAGTCAAAAGTGTCATGGTACCAGATCCAATAATTAAGTTAGCTGAGGAATTACCAGAAAGTTTTCATGCACCTGCCTTCCCATCTGATGGCACTTCTAGCTGCGTTCACTGTATTTTTTATCATACTTCATAAAGACATTCACAAAAAGGACTTCCAATACTACTTCAGAAAATGGCAAGAAAAATGGAGTAAGTTCCTGGAGGGGAGATTAATGACAACGGGTATTTTACTGTAATAAAATTTTAACTTTAAACATTCACTGTATATTTTGATCACCTCTTGAACACAAAGCTCTGGGTTTGAGGCCCTTGTTCAGTCTCTAGCACTGCAAAATAAAAAGTAGAAAAACAGATGAAATTAATTTGAATAATATATTTTATTTAACCCAGCCTATCCATAACATTATCGTTTCCACATGTAATCAATATAAAAATTATTAACAAAGGTCTTTTACATTACTTTTTTTCAAATTGAATCTTCAAAATCTCATTTAAAATTGGCCATAAGTGTTCAGCAGTCTCAGGCAAATGCCACATCAAACTATCTACTGGGGGCAGTTGACCGGAAATATGGCAGGGCAGGTGACAAGAAGTAGTGGGAAAGATCTATGGTGGGGGTGCCAGGGGTGAATGCTGAAGAGTTTCAGGTTAGCAAAGAGGCAGTTGGGAGTGACCACTGGTTCTTGAGTGAGAGCGTCCTGTGAGCTGGCTTCTGGGGAACTGGAGGCTGCCCACTGGCTGAACAGGAGGTCAGAGAACAATGAGGTCAAAGAGGGCAGCCCAGCCAGGTAATACCGGGAACCCTGGACCCTGCCCTCACCTGCTGCTGCTGGAAATACCCACGGCAGGAGCTGCAAGGGTGCATTTACTCCCTAGGGAGGTGGCCTGGTCATCCCAGCCAGCCCTGGTTGGGACAAGGCTGTCAGGACCCAGGGGCTATTTTATGGGTCCTCCAGCTCCCCACTCACAGAGGCAGACTCACACCAGACTGCTCCCGCCTGCTCCCCCCGCAACTCCTGCAGCCCATAAAGGGTAATGAAGCTGAAGTTAAAATAGTCACATGAAACCCCACTCATCTGAAAGGGCACCTGCTTTAAAGGCCAAATTTCCTGAGCCCAGGTTTATACATTAAAATACAGAACGAACTAATTAATTCAGACCCCACTCACTCTGAATTTGGGAGAAATTCTGCCTCAGGCTGGTCTGAAGCCTTTCCTTTCGCACTATCTATGAAGGAATGGTTTGCTAAGCAAATAAATAGTGCAGGCCAGATTACAGAGACAGGTCTGGCTTACTTAACTGTTTTTAAGAACTTTAAAAATCACTTTAGCAGCCCCATTCCCAGAAAGTTAATGAGATCATTACAGCTGGTCCTTATCTGTTTATTTCAGCATTTCAGTTTTCCAAGAACCCTCATACCTATGAGTTGATGTGATCCTTGAATGAGGATTCCATTATTTTTAGTATCCAGCAACTGGCTTTAGTGCCCAGCACATAGTCAGTACTTAATATTTGCTGAATGAATGAAGATAGGCATGGCAAATAACATTAGTCCCATAGAATAGATGGGGACAGGAGGCTCAGAGGTGTGATTTATAAGTTGGTGCCACAAGGGTTTTGGGGCATTCCTAGAGCTGGACCAGACACAGCAAGTAACATGGTAAGGTGCAGGTCTGAATCAGAGCTTTGAGTTTACAAGGTCTCTCCTCTGCTATGCCGTTATTCAATAACAAAGCATTAGCTGAGTTTGAGGAACAATCTGTTCTTAGGGCAGCAACAAAAAGCCCCCTTTTCTTCTGCAAATTGCAGTTCCTCCAGGTATGGAGAGCGGTGAGGCTGTGTCCTCTTCTCGGTAGCACTCGCTGTGACTCTGGTCTCCCACCACACATGGCAACAGGGACATAGGGATGTCAGTCAGGGCCAGCGCAGGTCAGTTGTCTCCCAGGAAGGGGAGAGCTGGAAGAAATGGGGATTGTTCTAGACTGATCTGGGCCTGACTTCTCTGGGGACGTCTTCCCGAGGATGGTCATTGTCTACCCTGGCCCGGGAGTAGGAGCAGAGAGCCTCTGTCCTCTGGTCTCCCTTGCCCCTGATGGGGGAGGAGGGAGGTTACAGTGAGGAGAAGGACGACTGTCTATATCTCTCCCTGGCCTTTGTTCTGGAGGCTCTGCTGGCTTGGAACACTGCACAGGGAAAATTCCCTGACCGTGAGATCTGCAGGCTGCAGGGTCCCCAGGGAGGGCCGGCCTGGGGCTCTTTCGAGCTGCAGCTGGAAACTGGGGTTGGATTTCAGCAAGCAAGGCTGGGGGCAGGCAGCCCGCCTGCTCGGCAGTGAGGGAGCCTGCCCTTCGAGCCAATGGTGCCGACAGCTTCCTGTCAAGAGCTGGGGGCCCACGTGACCACTCCCACTTGTCAGATTAGGGAGTGAAAGGCCCAAGGGGGAGGGAGAGCAGGAGGGGCGTTCAGGTACTATCTCACCAGGCTGGGGGCTGGCCGAGGGGCAGAGGACCAAATTCGTCTTTGCTGGATCACTTCTGCCCTCTCCTTGCCCAAAGAGAGGAGCCTTGGCTCTGTCTGGGGCAAGGGGCTGTTTGTTGAAAGTTTCTTCCTCCAACCTGGCCACACACATGCCTCGGTGCCTGACAGGGAGGAAATGGAGTAGCCACAGACCCCTTGGTGCAGGGAAGATGGGATCCACAGTGACAGGGAAATGAACACCATGGCTGCGATAAGGACCCGGCCTAGGTGGCTCTGACCTCTCTGGCCTTACCACTACTCAAATGCAGCCAGGGCCAGAGAACCAAGCCTGTTTCTGGGGTCATCCTAACAAGGACATCAGGGACATCTGGTCAAGAGATTCCTTGCTCTGCCCAAAAAGCATTTATTGAGCACCAACTGTGTACAGAAGTGGGGACAGAAATAAACCAGACTCTGACTTGAAATAAAGTTTGAGTGCAGCTTTAGGGTTCACAGAGCTTCCTGGACAAGAGAGAAACCAATAGGGACCCAACTTAGAGTGAGTTTTTGCGTACAATTCCATATTCCACCTAGTAGGCACAGCACCTCCCTCTGCACCCTGTCCTGCTCCTACTGGCTACAAGGTGGCCTAGAACATCCCAGGGTAGTGACGGTGACCCTTTTAGAGCTTTCAGGGATACAAACAGCCTGCTGCAGCATGCATGCCATAGGTTCACCACTGCTGCTGTAGGGTGTGGTAGGCGCAGGGGACCAGCAGTCCAGGCACCTGACAGCTTCCCAGGGGCCTGGGGGATCTGTGCTCACTTCCCCTCCCTGGTCTGTGCTCCTTGGGAAGGATGCTGTGGATGTCAGGAGAGTAGGCCACCATGACAACCACCAGCCCCAGGGCCAAAGCCCACCCCACTGGAGCTCACTGACTTCAGAGCCCATGTGCTCTCTGTCAAATGCTACCTCAGGCCAGCGCAGCCTTGACCTTTTCCTGTAGGGATTTCTGGTGCTGTTCTGTCTGCCCTGTAGGTGATTTTTGTTCCAAGCTCTGTCTCTAGTGTTTACACAGCTCAGAGGTCCATGGAGTTAGAAAAACATGCTTTCCTTTCCACTCAAGGTGCTGTGAAAACAGCGGGCCTGAGGAGGGTCCGTGTGTGCCCTCACTCTGATGGGCTCATCTGAGTTCTAGAGGCTTCTCTGTGCAGAATTCTGTGGGTTACTCTCTCCCCAGAGCTGGCTCAAAACTGTGGCTCTGCCCGAGGCCTGGAACTCTTGCTGTGAGGTCTGTTTCTAAGAATAGAGTCATCCCGGCTCAGACTCCTGGAGGTTGGGGTGCTGCCCCTCTGCAATATAGCCACCAGTTGCCACTTTATCTGAGAGCCCTCAGGAGGATGAGGGAAGCAGATGCTTGGGTAGGGAGCAGTCAGGACAATGACCATGTGCAGGAGGGGACAGAGGGAGGTGACAGGAGGCCATCCCGATCACCTGGAGGAGGGACTGAAATCTCCCTGCTTTTAGCCAGCAAGCTCTGCCTCTGGGGTTTTTTTTCCCAGCACCTTTCTCTCTTCTCCACAGCAAAGCTCTCACTTTTCTCTCACTGAGTTCAAGAGCTGTCCACCTGCATTTCTAGAGGTCTGGCTGGCTGAGGGCTCTGCTAAAGGTTCTGTAGCGTTCCCTCCCCAGAACTTGGTTCCAAGATGCCCTCACTCCTGCTTCTTACCATTTTCTCTTTCCTTCCCTCCTCACCCTTCTCCTTTTCTAACCTGCAGCCCTTGTACATCCTCTTTGGGTCTCTGAGGCTTCTCCACTCACACTCCACCTGTGGGTCTTTCCTGCCCATCAGCCAACAAGCAATAGGTCAAGCCACCGCACTCCTCTGGGCCTCAGTTCTGTTGTCTACAGAATGATGGAAGTAGCAGGTGGGGGTGGGTTGCTTGACAAGCAGAGATTCCTTTACTGCAAGCCTGGGAGTGCCTATTTGGGAATGCCCTGCTGCCTGAGTAGGTGCTTCAAGAAAAGACTGCCCAACATGTGCACTGGGACCCCCAAAATCTCCACCCGAGGGCCGGGGAGCAAGCCACTACTGATTTGCTGTGGGTCAAAAGACAGGGGGTGCAGCTCAGTGGTAGAGCACTTGCCCGGCATGTAGAAGGCCCTGGGTTCTATCCCCAGCCCCCCCCAAATTAGGTGGGATGGGGTGCAGCAGAATGGGGGAAACCCAGTGGGAAAAGGGGGCAGCAGGATGGACTGGAATGAGCCTTCCTCCCTTGACTCATTCAAATATTCAAATATTCTTGAATTCTGAAAAATTCCCAAATGTTTCTGAGCCAAGAATGCCCCAAAGGAGTGGTTCAGTGTCTGGGGTTACAGAGACTTTGTTACTTCAGCAAAGCATACTACAAGCCATTTACTGGTTTAATTTAATTATTTATGATAACACTTCAGAGTAAAAACTACACTTGTCAAAATAAAGGGAACTTTGTGCTGCAGTGACCGAGATTTTATTGTTGCATTACCTAATGCAACGAAACCTGGTAATCGGCACCAGATCTCCCTGCAACTTGGGCAAATCAGCACCAAGTGAGAAGGACTCAAATGGATTACTGTTTCCTGGGGAATTATTTTAAACTATCCTAATAAAAAGGCCTTCGATTCCGTCCTCTTACTCTTGTTGTGTCTCTTTCTTTCCCCCAGATAAGCTGGTTTCTATACACATGTGACTGCTGTTGTTTCCCATGCGGGCCCCCTCCCTTCCTTTATACAGTGCAGCACCCTCCAGAATGCCTTCCCCAAATCTGCCCACACAACAGATTCCTCTGTGCATTTAAAAAGGCATTCGGATTTCTGGGCACCTGAATAACTCCCACTGAGTTTACACCTCTTATGGGGCCCTCCCAAGTCCTTATCCTTCTAGGCACTTCATCCTTGCGGCTCAGCAGCCCTGACTGCTTTCCGGACAACTTCTCCTCCCCACCAGTGAGTTCCTGGAGGGGCTGGGTCTTGACCTTTTACCGCTGCACTTAAAGGCAGCTCCGAGATGGGCAGCTGTTGAGTGTCAGGTGAGTGCTGGGCATCTTGCAGAAGGAAGAGTTTGTTAGAACTATACAGATAGAGACCTGGGTGCCAACGCTTGCCCTCACCCAGCTCTGAGTCCCTCTTCTTTCAGCCGATGCCTTCAGGACCACATTCTTCCACTGACAGAAAGAACCTTTTAGGGCCAAAGTCCTTTGAAGACATGACCTTCCTAGATACTGTCTGATGGGACACAGGGAGCTGTGAATTCCGGGCAGAGTATGACAGGCACGGAGCCTGGCCCCACCATTCACAGCAGGCCTATCAGAGCCAGCCTCAGCTGCTTACTCCTTATAAATGGCCCTCCACTGAGCCCCAAGGCTAACAGCTTCTCTCAATACCCCACTGCCTCCCTCCTCCTGCCCCTCCGTTATTCACAGTGGTGACAGAGGTGATGACAGTGTGACCCACAGCTGAATCTAGTGACGAGTATCCAAAATAAGGAAGGAAAACATACCTGGTAGAAGACCCCATCCTTCCTTCCTTCCTTCCTTCCTTCCTAATAGTCAGTATTGCTAAGTCAAGAGGACAAAGCAGAACAAAACAACAAAACGCCCTGCTTCCTGCCCATAAGGGGGTTCAAATCTAACCAAGGAGACAGAAAGTAGCTATAATTCTAGCTGCAAGCTTGTTCTTCATCCTCAGCCACCCCATCTGTGATAAGTCATTTCCCACATTGTCAATACTTTTTATTTACAAAGCACCTTCCACGTGAGCTGTGGTTCCTCCCAAAGAAAACTAGTCCCCAGTTTTGCCATCTCTAAAACCAAAGAGATGTTTTGGGCCAGATGTACCCTGAGATCCTGCTTGCCCCTACCCAGGTGGGTCCTAGAAGAGAAACTTCTGGGGCCCATGGCCTTCGAATTGACAGCTCCCTGGAGGTGTGTGTTAAGAAGCCAGGAATTTTCAAGGTGGACTTAATGAGCCACAGAGTCAGAGACCTTGAGAACTACCCAAGGCAGTGGACTGCAGTCCTGGCTGCACATTATAGTCACTCATTGAAGGCTTTAACAGGAAAAGTGGTGATGTCTGTTGACCAATATTTCTTAAAGGATCCTGAGATGAGGCCCTTTGTGCAGCCAGATTGAAAGCCATTGGTCTCACACACAAGGCCATTCTGAGACCAGGAGAGGAGGAAATTGAGCAGAGAACAGATATCACATGGTCAAAGCCCCTGCCTTCCCATAATGCCACTGCTTCTCCAAGCCCTCACGGAAAGTGAGTTCCTTCCAACATACCTCCAGAGATGAAGGCCTGCTATCCCTGGACACCCTGCTCCATCTCATCCTGAGGACAGTGCCTAGAGCTGCCTGCCCCTTGTCATGTCCAGAGGCAAGGAGATAGGCACTGGCAGGTGAGGCCAGGGTCTTCAATCAAGAGAGGGGTTTTTGCCAGAGTAGGTTGTGATTGTTTGTCTTAAACAAACAGGACTTGTTCCAGGAAGACATTTGTCTGCATGGGGCAGCAGCCCCATTCATCACGGTGGCTCCAAGGCTGGGGTCAAGAAGTTACCCTTTCAGGACCCTGGCTCACAGGGAGGGGCTTGAGGGCTGCCCCCCCCCCAGGACCAGCCTGGAGAAGATGTCAGGAAAGCGCGTGAGCCACTGGACAGCTGCAGCTTGTTAAAGAGCGCCCAGGGCCCATTGTAACTGAGACCTTTAAATATACATCGTAGTCAAATAAACAGCATCCTCCCGCCCAATGGCCAGTCCCTCCAGGGCCAGGCTAGTCCAGTGCAGCCCAGCCCAGCCCACTCAACCCCTTCCAGCCCTCCCAGCACCACCCCCATTCCAGAGGAAAAAGCCATCCCACCAGGGCTCCCTCCTCCTCAGCTGGAAATGTTAGGTTCTAACTGGGAGAGGCTGCGCAGCCAGGTTCTCTGACCCTCCCCCTCCTGCCTCCTCTAATCAAAGACATCTGTACCCTCATCACACCCCCATCACCCCACAGAGGCCCCCCTGGGTATCACAGACTCAGGATGGCACTGGGTGGGGGGGTCCCTGGAGAACCGCTAAAACAGGATATTTCTGCTGAATCAGAGCCTCCAGGAGTCTCTGAGAGCCAGCACCCAGTCCCTGGCCCTCTTCTACTTCTCCAAACCTGCTGAAAAGGTTACCACCTCTGAGAAGCCTCACCAGGTTTACCTAAGCAGAGCTGGTGGCCTGCTTTCTCCTCTGAATGAATGCATACTGTGTGCCTTTGGGAGTGCTCTCAGCCTAGCGGAAACTCAGGTCTCTGTGTCCTGCCACACAGAGCTTCTTGAGAGCTGGGACCAGTTTCTGTTCACTCTAATCCCCAGAGACTGGCTTCGTGCTCGGAACGTGGGAGCCCTTGGTACATGAGTGCCACATCGACTGCTGTGCACTGTCTAGCCCTCTCTGAGGGCCTCGTCCATCAGAGGCTGGTCAGGCTCAGGGCAGCACACAATAAGTGGCCTCCATGCACAGTGAGCTTTGTTGCCCAGCAGCAAGTTGATGCCGGGAGTGGGGGACCAGGGTGAAGTCAGAGTGTTCTCTGGTGCAGAGGGACACTTCACATCCATTTCTAGGGACCGGACACTGCCCAGTAGAAGTCTAATTTGAAAGTGGAGCAGTAGATTCAGGATCACAAGACAGGACTAGGAGCGGGAGGACACCACCGTCTCACCACGGCATTTCTCCTCACCGCCCTGAGCCTGTTTACCACTGTACTCCGCTGTCACAGGCTCCATCATGGGTACTACACTGCCCACAGTGTACTCCACATCATCACTGGGTACCCCATGTCATCACAGCTACCTCATCTTTCTCAGGGTACCCCTTGTCTTCAGAGGCTGCATCACCCCCACACCCCGTTCTGCCAGATCGCAGGTACTGAACTCCTACGGTGGACTCCAGCCCCTCCCAAGACACCACTTCCCCTTGTGTGCCGTTCAGTCCGCAGCATTATCAAGCCTGCTGCAGATGTGGTGTCGGAGGTTAGGAGGTCCTGCTGGAGACCAGCAATCTGCCTCTGCAGCCAGAGTGTGAGGGAGGGACAAAGGGGAGAGAGAAGAGGGCCCTGAGGCTGAGCAGCAGCATGGGTCACAGGGTCCCTGTGGGGAGGAACCTGAGCTAGCCTTTCCACCTCCAAACAGCCCCATCAAGGCTCAGCTGTCAAACCTTCCCGATGTCAATATTCCAGACATCATGGTGTTGTGCAGATGTGGGAAATGACACCTACCGCACATCAATGGTTTGCACAGGGATGGTCTGGGTGGTTTGTAGATATTAACACAGTCAATCTTTCTCAGCTTCTTGGGGGTGGTATAATTGAACTCATTTCATAGATAAGGAAACCTGAGACTTATCCAGGGTTGCATGCCTTATACATTGTAGTGTTGGCATTTGAACCTTTGTCTCTATAACCCCAAATCTGTCACCCCCAGTCCACAGTTAGCCCATAGATCATTATCTTATGCTGACAGTGGGGAAGGCAACACATAGCAGACACAATGGGCAGGTTGGACAGGCTTTGATTAAAAGTGAGGAGAGCCTATGGCTGAGAACAATCGATTGTGTATCTCAAAAGAGCTGGGAGAAAGAACTGTTCTCAACACAAAGAAATGATAAACCTGTGAGATGATGGACACGTCACCCCAATCTGTCACCCACATTACACATTATAGACAAGTATTGAAATGTCACACCAGACCCCATAAATATGAACAATTGTGTGTCAGTTAAATTTTTAAAATACTTCTAAAACCTTAGTTATAGGCATCCTGTCCCACAGATGATCCAGAGGAAATCAAAGTTGACCATGTTTCTATTTGTACCAAGCTTAGTTAGGTACAGAGATGTTTTAGCTGCGTGAGAGTACCAGCCAGTTGCTCCAGGTGGGCAGGCTTCCTAAGCCCTCACACATAGCTGCCGTCCTCAAGCTCCTTCCTCCCAAGCCTGGACCCCAAGTCATCCTCTCCCGTGTTCTCCCCGTGCTTCTGTCTCAACGTGCTGTTGGATCTTCGGCGTCCACACCCAGTTCCAACCGCTCCTGCTGGGGTTTTCATATTCCTGACCTTAGATCCCTGCACAGGCAAAATGCACAGAGTTCAGGGTCACGCAGTCCAGTAGATTTGCTTCTCATCTCTTCCCTCTGCTCCCTCAACATGAAAACATTGGCTACTTTCAGACAGACACTGGGCCTATTGCTCAGAAAATGCTATAGAGTCTAACACAGTTTCTGGGCCGCAGGACAGTGGTGCATTAGTATAAATTCCTTACCATAGGGAGGCACTCATCCTAGTGGCCAGGTAGGGGTTGAAATCCCCACTCCACAGAGGTTCTGTTCACTGAGGAAGCCCTGTGCCCCTAGGGCTATGTCTGCTTGGGAAGGGGGTGGGTGAGCTTGTTCCCAAAGTCACACAAAGGTGCTGTGTATGGAGGCCAATGCGCCTGTGTACTGGAGAACCACACTTCGGTGAACAAAGGAATGAATGAATAAACCCAGTCTCTTCTCTGTGACTTAGCTATAGCCAGGGGCCAGACTCTCCTTCTGGGTGCTGACCTGACTGCCACGCCTTCTCTGAACACTTCTGTTTCTGGCCCTTTCCTACAGCCACCTGCTCACAACACAGTCTTCTTTCTATTTGTCCCAGGCCATCCCCAAGGGGGCTTCCAGTGGTGTGGGGGGGTGTGCACGTGTGCACATGTGCGCACACACACACACACACTTTCCTCTATTTTGTGGAAGTGATTCTATCTCTCTATCTGTCTCTAATTTGCTCAAATTGTAATAAAATATAACATAAAATTTACTGGTTTTAAGCATTTTAAGTGTGTTCAGTGGTTTTAGGTCTGTTCACCATCACCCACCTCCGGAGCCTTGTTTGTTTTCCACAACTGAAGCCCTATACCCACTGAACACTAACTCAGATTCTCCCGCCCCCCTGGTCCCAGCCCCAGGAAACCACATCCTGTCTCTCTGAATTTGACCTTTCCAGCTATTTCCTGTGAGTGGGATCATGTAGTACCTGTCCATTTGCGACTGGCTTGTTTCACTTAGCACGATGTCCTCCAGCTTTGTTCATGTTGTAGCCCTTTATGTGGCTGAATAATATTCCATTGTGTGTCTATAACACGTGTTGTTTAACTATGCATGCTGCCGTGAACTCTTGGGTTGCTTCCATCATTTGTCTATTGCGCATAAATTTGTAATGAATCAGATGTCCCTTTTTTCTTTCTTCTTCCTTCCCCCCCTTTTAAGGATGGGCTCTTGCTCTGTTGCCCAGGCTGGTCTCAAACCCAGTAGCTGGGTCTATAGGTGCACACCACAACACCTAGCTCATATTTCTTTTCATCCTCTTTATCTTCTTTTACTTGCTCCTTCTGCTCTGATTGGAAATCCACACAATATTCAACAACCACAAAGCCCAAGTTTTCTAGAATAATCCTAGTTTCATAATTCCCCCCCATTCTATGGTCCCCACCAACTACAGAAATTCCCATAAAGCTTCTCTCTCTATGGCTTATATTTAGAAAAGACACAAAAATCCTTTATAAGAGTCTGCATTTTTTATTCAGAAAATGTCATCACTTTAAAAAGTCCCTCCCACGTTCAATCAAGAAGGAACATCTTTGCTTAGCCCTGTGGCCTCCAGGTGCCATCTCTGTCCTTCCCTTTCCTGCCAATGCTCTCTGAGCTCCTCTCCCCTCTCCTGCTTCCTCACCCCCTGCCACTTCCTTAATGCCCTGCAATCTGGCTTGTCAGAACAACTCGACTGAATCTGCTCTTGCCAAGGTCACTGATGACTTCTTTTTAAAACAAGCTCCAATTGTTGTGTTTCTGGATTATCAAATAGATGCTCATTGTAGAAAAACTGGCAACTCCCAAACAGCAGGGAACGGTCACTTACCCACAGTCACACCAGCCAGAGGAAAACACCATTACCATGTTGGCAGATTTCCTTCCAGTCTTTCTTCTTTAATCCAAAAATTTTCTCACTTTTCACCATTCCCATCATTCCTGCTCCTTGCTTGAAATCTCCCCCTTCCAAGGTTTCTATTTCCCTGATTTCTGTTCTAGTCCTACCATTGGTTTCCTTTGTGATCTGCTCTCTAGCTGAGCCCTGCTATGATGGAGGTAGTGCTTGAGTTCAGTTTCCAGATCTGGAAACTCAGTTTCCAGATCTCAGTTTCCAGCAATCCCTGGAAGCCACGTAGTAGTGACCTACAGCACACCAGTATCCAAAGTGAGGGGTGGATCTAGGTAAGGAACTCCCAAACTCCCATCATCCTACCCATCCTTATTCAGGTGTCACTTCTTCTGTGGGTGCTCTCTGGCTCCCCGGTGGAGAGAGGTGTCCCTGTATTCTCTGTTCTTCCTGTTTCCTCCCAGTGTGCTATCCATCCCTGAAGTGCCTAGCTCATTACCTGGTCTTACAGTGCCCCCTCTGCTTGCTGTGTCCCTCTCTAGACTGTCAGGCTCTCAAGAGCAAGCACACTCAATTGGTCATCTTCTCCTTCCTGGTCCCAGTGAGAAACCCAACAGCCACCCCTGAGGCCCAGAGAGAGGAGGCCAAGGTCAACCACTCACAAGCTTGCCTAAAGGACACTAAGCCCCGGGCCCGGAGGATGCCTGCTTCCCAGCTCTTTCTCCATATGGAATAGGACCGTAATGATGCAGCAGGAAGAGGACATATTATGGTGCATCCACCAGGAAACACCAATCCCTAGACACAATACAGCAGTGCAGAGACTGGTAAGAAAGGTGAGAGAGAACAGAGGCAGGCTGACCTCCACTGAGCCTGGCATTATGATCAGACAACTTGTTATCCCGCTGCCCACCTCCCCGAGTCTCCCTGAGACTCTTTAAAGCATCCCAGTTGGAACTCCATTGTCCCCACTCTGAAATTCTACCTAGGATGCACTTCCTTATGCATGACTCAAGCTCTCTCTTCCAGACATTTCGGCCAGATAAACAGGAGAGGCCCAGGGTTCTACCTACTATAGAAAGAGCAGATGGAGTTCAGAGAGGGAGTACACAACTATGATCAGGAATTCAGAGAAGAGTAATGGAAGAAGAAATATCTTCTTCCATTACTCAGCTCAGCTCAGTCCTTAAGGATGAGTAAGGTTTGACCCAAAAGAAACATGAAAGAAGAAAGCAAGGACATGAGTTATCACGTGACACTGGAAAACGTCAGTCTGCCAACTCCCTAGTGGTGTAGGACCCCTATAAGGACATGCAGAATGATACTAGAAGCACCTCCCATAGACCAACAGCTCAAACACTGCACACAGGTGCCATAAGAACTGTGAGCTTCGAAGACAAACAAACCAAGCTGGAAATCCTGAAACATCTCTGAGTCTGTTTCCACATCGCTACAATGGGGATAATAATGCCAACCCTGGGAAGCTGTTGGGAGAGTTAGACTGTCATGTATGCAGTAGCTGCTCCATAAATGTTCAGTGCATAGCACCAGCCTCATTATCAGTACCACCTTAGCACTATTTTGAGAGCTACAGTTTCAGTCCTGGGGAAACAGCCCAGTGATTGGAGGGGCTCAGTTAGGTTTGCCCACTCTCACCTCTAACCCCAGCCCTCCTCAAACACTTCAGATTCTGCTGTGATGAGGGGGAACCAGAAGACCTGGGTCCTTATTCCACTTGGCCATGTGACCCAGAGCAAAGAATTTCAGCTCTGTCTCCATGTGCAAACTGGAGCCAATAGGATTGTTGGGAGGGTTCCTGATGCATGTGTGTTAAGGCTCCTGCCGGCACACCCCAGGTGCTGTATCAACCTTGTGGAAACCTTTGCCTTCTTCCCAGCCTCCCAGGACCCAGTGTGGGGTCCAGGGTAGGCCTCGAGTCTGAGTTGCTGGGTGGTGGGGTAGGGTGGGCCAGAGGCAGGGCCCAAGATGAATGCATAAATAACCAGCCATCCTGGTCTCGCTTCAAAAGTTCTGGTCTCCAACCCTTTAATCATGAAGCTGCTCTTCCCTGGCCACCTTCCAGGGCCCCACCCGCCTACTTCCCATGCAGAGAAGGCCCAAGAAGGGAGCTTGGGATCTTCGCAGCTGCCTGGTTTGCATGGCACGCTCCTAATCGATCCCAGGAGCCCAGGGACTTGCCTCTCAGCTGACTCACCCCATGCCCAACATCTCTCACCCCACGAAACTCCCCCCCACCGCCTTATGAGCTTGGCTCTGGGTTCCCCACCATCACCTCACTCTCTGACCATGCCTGCCCTTCAGCCCCACCAGGCTGGAAAGTGGGTTTGTCAGGACAGTGTCCTCCTCTCCAGGGGGACCACATTACATTGTGGAAGCCCAAGCCCAAGCATCAGTCCCCAAGGTCCGACAGTTCCAAGCATTCTAGTATCTAAACCTAGTATTAGAAAGTGAGCCCGTCTTGGAAAATCCAGGACATGTGTTTGCCATGTTGGTTACCAGGCCCCCCCCACTGCAGGCGAACCTCTCTTTACGCAAGGCGGAGTATTCCTTTGGGATCAGGAGTGAGAAGTATGTTGGGGGTAGGGAGAGGGATTGCATATGAAATCACATTTGGCAACTTGAGTCATATTTTTTAATGCACTAATGGAGTTGGCTTCTTGAAGAAAAGAACCAGTGATTCTTTTTCATATAGGAATGAATTCATATGGGAAAGAGTTCCAAAAGGAAGAGCTATTTTTAGATTGGAGTGTACTGGATTTGCTTAAACTGAGGCATACCGGTATTCACTGTGCAGCCTTTTCGTTTGAGGTTTCCTTCTCTGAGATTTCTTGGTATCGGAATTCAACTGCCAGTTCTGTAATTTGCACTCCTCATGATGGCAAGGTACAGCAGGCAGCACCTGGCCTTTGGCTCTTTTCCCACCTGGATCAGAATCTCTGCTCCTCTACTTCCCACTGGATGACCTTACCTGCACTACTATACAGACTGCTGAGCAGAGTGGAGTGGGGGAGGCCCTGGGTGGGGTGAGGGCACCAGTATTCTTCCCCAGGGGATGGGGTGGGAGGATTAACTCAGGTCACAGGGGAGACAATCACAAGATACCCTCCCCCCAGGTCTTGCATTCAGACGTTCTTAAAAAATAACATCTGCCAGTTTACGGAACACATCTGCCCATTCCCAGCACACCATTAGGCCCTGCAAACCTGAGCACATCCTGCTTTTGTAAATCATCTTCAACCAGGGCTCCTCTTGTCCCAGATGAGCTCCCCCCTCCTGAGTTCTGAGCTCTGGCAGACAATGAAACTGCAGGATTAGAGCCAAGCGAGGCACCTTCTTGAGACCTCCCCCCACTCACCCTGCAGGTCGTGATTCCCTGCATCCAGGCCTGTCTAGTCACAGCACTCTCAGAAGTTACAGATCCTAGAATCCTAGAGCTGGGAGGACCCTTAGAGACTCTTACACATCCAGTTCCTTGTAGTGCAAAAGGAGAAAGTGAGGCCAGGAAAGGCATCACGTACTTAGGATCATAAGACTGGTTAATAGTGGTGCAGGAGGCAGCTGTGACATGCAGACAGCCCTCCTTCCCTCTCTCCTGTTTCCCTCTGGAGGCTGCTGGTCTGGCTGCCCTGAGAGCCTGCATTCCGCCCAGGCAAGGACTGTGTCCCTCATTAGCCCACGCCCAGAGCTCTGAGTAAGTGGTGTTGGCTGATGGCTAGCAGCATTCTTCACAAAGAAAGATTGAAAAAGAGCCCTGGAAGCTCCTGGCTCTCCATCCTTGTCTTTGGGAGGCAGTGTGGTGCTGGGAAAGAATGCCGACTTGGGGCCAAGATGCTTGGGTTCTGGTGGAATGCAAGGAGCTCACATAGAGAGTGACCAGTGCTGTGCCTAGCTCATGGCATGTGTTTGCCAGGGGAGCCCATTATCAGGATCATCAGTCCTGACTCTCCCACTACGTGATCTCAAGCAAGTCAGCCAGGGCCTCAGACATCTCAGTTATCCAGAAAACAGGAATAAAAACACATCCCAGCCTACGTTCCAGGGGAGTCAGTTCCCGCAGGGAGCTCACAGGGCTGCAAAGGTCCCTGAGAGATGAGATGAACTTCAAGTTCAAGGGCAAGAAGGAATTCCCTCGAGGGAGCAATAGTAATTCTGGGAACTCTGACAGGGAGAAGGAGATCCTTTCCAGTGGCCAGTAAAGGTTCTGAAGGAGCTACGTGTACCCTGCCAAGCCTCACTTCCTCTGTGGTCACCTAAGGGTGCTTCCTGAGCCTCTACTGCTTGCCCTGTAATTCTAGTACAGCCTGGTGGGGGGATCTATTATTCTTACAAATCAAGGCCATTACTAACAAGGTCACCCAGGTATGGAGAGACTGAGATTAAGTCCTAGGCTGTGGTCATCTCCCTGAGCCACAGGTCTTCCAGCTCCTCCCTAATTCCAGAGGGCTACTCTCGCCCCTATATGGCACCCTGCTCAGCACCCAGAGTCCTACTTCCCTGGAAGGACTTCCAGAAAGTCTCTATCCCCAATAAGACTCAGACAGGCTCCTGTGCACGGATAACAGGTGTTTGGAAAACCTCGGAGATCGGGTACAAGCCTGTGTGTGCATGGGTGTGTATGGACTCATGGGGACTTTTCTAAGGAGTGGCTTCCAGCCCTCAGCAGATTTTCAAGAAGGGCTATGCCCCAAAAGGTTGGAAATCCCTATTCCTTCTTGCCTCTGAGCTCTCCCACTGTGGACAGCCCACTGAGCTCCAGGTGCAGAACATGACTGCAGGCCCTGGGGTAGGGCTCAGAGACAGCAACTGGTCAGGCGCAGGTGCTCCCATCCGGGTCTGGTGGACTCCAGCCCCTGTGCAGCCTGCTGCGTTCTCCTTCCCCCGTGGAGATGGGGCACTGGGCATGCTCCAAGGTCCCGCGGGGCAGGGTGGCCATGAAGGGACAGCCTGGGGACTGGGCTTTGGGAGGCATCTGGGTGGGGCTGTTGCTTGATGAGCAGCTGGCCCTGGGCGGCAGGCGCTGACAGAGTGGAGAGTATCTGCCCTTCCCCCGTGGGTTTGGGCAGACGAAGAGTGAGTGACAGCAGCAGGTCCAAGCCAAGTGGCCTGATGGGGCTCTCAGGCCTCTTCAGCCACTGAGGAGGCTCCGGAAATGCCAAGACTGGGAGGGGACCTGGAGGGGGACAGAAGCCTAACCTCCTATCACTCGGCCTTCTGCCAGGTCATCCTTCAAGCCCTAGCCACACTGATTGTCTCGCCCGAGCGCCCTTCGCTGCCATCAGACCCCTACTTCTGCCCGCGCTGTGTCCAGAGCATCCTCTCCTATCAGGCTCCAACACCATACTCAGAAAGATCTTGTATGTTTTTCAAATTAATGCAATTAAGAGCATTAAAGTTTGCAAACGATAGAGTTTTTCATTTTCCTTCTATTTGATTAGAGAAATTCCCACCGCACAGTCCCTCTAAATGAAACCCAGACCTGGGGCCCATTGTTCGGAGGGCTTCCATGAGAATGTGTTACCTTTCAATCTCACACACTAATGTGTTTAGCGTTACAGTCCCCCCCAGGCGGCTGCAGGAAGGATCTGGAGTCTTGATTAAAGCAGCCTTTGCGGGGCAGGAATGTGGGCTCCTCCACCCGGGAGTCACAGAGCTGCTGGGTGTTCCCTAAGCCGAGCCTCTGCTCAGATGGCCGGCTGGGAAGTGGGCTTTGTGGCACTTGTGCCTGGGTATGATTAGGTATCTTCCCTTCTCTGTGGCCTTTCCTCTGGACCTCCTGCACGACTATCCTTAGCCACACCATGCACGTGCATACACACACACACACAGGCACATGCAGGCACACGTGTACACACGCACATCCTTCAGTTCCTTCCTCCTTCTCTGTATTGCTTCCCCTTTTCTTTCTGTCCTCCTCTTCTCACCTTTTGGCCTCCAGTTGCCCCCTTGGACTTCGGGCATCCTCCCTATGGTCAGCTGGTCCAGAGGTGGCCTCCAAGAAATCATGCTGCCCCTCCCTTGGCCAGACCAAAGTGAAGAGCAGAATTAGAGCCAAAGCTAAAAATTGATTAGAGGAATATGCAAGGAAGGCCTGGGAGAGGGAGGAGGGAGGGTCGTAACCCCTGTTAAAAAATTCAACTAGTGCCAAATTTAAACAGGATGTTAAGTCTACACCCTCCAGCCCCAAATCACCAAAGGCTCAGCACTGGGAGGCCCAGGTTCCTTCCTCTTCCAACTGGGGCGGCTGGTCCAGGCCCCAGGGTAGCCAATGCCCTGGGACAGGAAGCTGATGGGACTTCCCTGCCCCAGTGGTTTGCGTCCTGCAGACCTCAACAGTCCAAGCGGGGGTCCTCGGGGATGCAGCCATGACCTGGCCCAAATTAGGCAAAACTGAAAAACAATTGGGCTTGTGAGCTAGGATCCAAACTAAAAATAAGTCTGTCAACTCTCAGAGGCTGCTTCAGCTACTCCCAGGTCCCACGGAGTCAGGAGAGCTGCAGAGGGAAATGTGATCCGTCCTCACCCCCACCCCAAGCTGCCTTGACCATGCTTCACTGCTGGGTGCCTGAGAGTCCACCCCCTGTGGGTGCTTGGGGCAGAGCAGAGTGGGCACTGAAGGGGGCTCGGAGGAGTTTGTTCCTGCCCAAGTGGTGAAACAGTCAGGGAGCCTAAAGTCTTCCAGGTGACCCTTGTGATGACATCCTCTACAGGAGGTGAGCCCTTCTTCCCCAAACCCCATCCTGGATCACCCAGGGCCATCCAGATCTGCAGACAGAAGACAAGGGAAGGGGCCTAACCCCGAGTAGACCTTCCCTATAATCTCCCCCCAGGGCTCTGCAGAGCCCACACCGGGCAGTTCCTGCATGTGAATCCCAAGTAAGCCACGTGCTCGGGTCTGATTCGCCCTGTGGAGAAGCTTGGAGACCCGAGAGTAGAGGCAGGGATGCCAGCATCTATTTGAGTCAAGGACAGTGCCAGCCAAATTAAAGCTATGGTACTGGGATGGGGAGAAGTGGGAGGCCTGGAGGGATGACTCAGCGAGGTCCTGGGATGGTCCCCTCCTCCTACGGGGAGCTGCTGCCTCATTTATTCTGCTCAACCTGAAGCGGGGCAAAGAACCTCCTCACGTTGGGCTGGGGAAGGTGTGGGATTGATCTATCAGCTAAGTGACAGAACTTCACTGTCCCTTTGTTTGCATAGACACTCACTCAGGCAACGCTCTAGGCTGATGAGGTAAATCCACATACACCTTTAAGCTGCACCTCCCCACGCAGGGCCCAGAAGGTCTAACCCTTGGATCAGTCCCAGGGTTCTGCCGCAAACATCTGCCAGGGCCAACAGCCCCCAGGGAGCAGATACATAATGTGAACTGTTTTTGGATGGGAAGGCAGCGTGAGGGAATCTGGACTGTGGTGGAAATTGCTCAGGAATTTGGCTTCGTGTCTCAGCTGATTCTTCCTAGACAATCACCTTAATGTGGGTACCTCTCGGTTACCCAGGCTTTGGGGAAGGTTGGGGAGGGGGCGGATCATCCCAAGGTGAATAATCAAGAGACTATGTCTGATTATTCCTGTTGGGCTTTGCCATTTGGCTTTATTTTTTCCTTCATGCTGGGAAACTTGCTTCCCTAAGCAGGATTTTCTTTGACTATTTTTCAAAATTTACTCAGCATTTCCAACCATGAGCAATGCTTCCCCCAAGATGACCGGGCTGGGCTTTATCCTGGGCTTCATTCAAACCACACCGACAGCAAGCAGGGGCAGCAATGGGGTTAAGTGAGCTGGGCAGGGGGCAAGGCAGCTTTATAGAGGAGTTGCTGTTCACTGTGGACAAGCTCTAGAGGGAAGAAATTACCAGAGAGAGTTCTAGTCCCTGGACCGGTGTCTGCTGCTGCTGCAGAGGCCACTTTGGCTTGCTTTGCAGATATGGTCCCAGAAGTGCTAAGCCTTTAGAGGTGGCTTGGGAAGAAGACCAGTAAGCTTGGATTATGTGGGATCAGAGTGAGGGGTGGCCCAGGTGAAAGGCTGCATCCCAAAACAGGTGGGCAGTTGGAGTCTGATTTGAACTGCCAGGTGGCTTTGGAAAACTCGAGTTCATTGAAGCCAGCACCCTTATCCCTGGAGAGCTGCCAGAACAGAGACTCCAGGGCGTCACTCAGGAGCTAGAGCCTTGTCATGGCATCCAAAAGGAGCTGGGGGACAGGCTCTGTTTCCTTACCTGCATCTGTGCATACCATTGTCATCTGGCTCACTGTCCAAAAGGCTCTGTGGCAAAGATTCATCTCCGAGTTTCAGTGTTCATGGAAATGAATCATTTTATCTCAGAACACAGGGGAAAGGTGAATTCTCATTCCTTAATGCAGATGGACTGGATCCCCTTTGGCTTTCTTACCTTACAAAAGAAAACCCGAATGCCGCTGCCATTCACCCTGTTGGATGCTGACTGATAATTCTGAAAGCTAGGTGAGTAGATCCAAAGCCAGGTTCCTTGCAGCAACCTTGCCTGGCGCCACCCGAGCAGCCACAGCCTCGTTGGAGTTTGCCAGGAGGCTCAGGGAGGACTGAGCTGGGCCAGGAAGCAGCCTGACAGAGGAATGTGAAGGCCTTGCAAAAGAGGCTCAGGACACTGAATCCAGAGCCCAGTATCCTCAGGAAGGTTTCAGGAAACACTGTCCTAGCCCAGCCTGCAGCGCTGCTGTCAGCCCACAGAAACCAACCTTGGAGCCACGCCAGCTGCACACACCCTGCCCAGCTCTCAACAATTACCCTGCCGTCAACTGACAAAGTTCAGACTGCACCAGGGGTTCACCTGTATTCCTCACTGAATTGGGTGTTGCCCATGGTCCCACTTTACAGATTGGGAAACTGAGGCTCTGAGAGTTTAAGGAATCTCTTTGGGGCCACATACCTAATACATGATAGAATCAAGAGTTGAATCCACATCTTTGATTTCTGAGCCTGTGTTCTGTTTCTCAATTAGGTCATGAGTGATTCAGGCTCCAACCCACTGTCAGAGCAGTCTTCTCTGCTCTGTTCCTTACATAGATACTACACTTCAGCTCTGTAAATATACCCTCTTCTTCCCTGCCTCCTGCCCTGCCCCTCAACCTTACCTCCAACTTTGCCATTCCATGCTGATTCTGTGTGCACAAAACACTCTTCCCTCTCTCTTGTGGGCCTCCATGGTATTTAGTTTTCTTTAGTTGTTCTTAAAATACGTCCCTGGATCAGCAGCTTCAGCGTGTGAGCTCCTACCTCAGACCTGCTGAATCAGAAACTCTGGGCACAGGGCCCAGTGATCTGTTTTAACAAGCCCTCCAGTGAGTCTGATGCATGCAGAGCTTGAGAACCACTGGGCTGCCTCCCGCTTCTCCAGACTCCAACAAGTCTTGGTGACAAATAAGGGTAAGATTAACTCTTGTTGTGGTCTTGAGGAGCCCGCCTCATTGGGTATATTATAGAGGGACGCTAAGTGGCTCATAACACAGGGGGTGTAAGCTGGTTTTGGCTTATGCTGCTGTCCCCATTCCACTACCTGACATCCTGTTCTGGAACAGCAGACAGAAGTGGCCATTACCAGCACCCCCTTTAAAGCCAGCTTTGATGCACCCACTTATTGCCTCCCTGCCTCAGGTGAAGCCTGAGCTGTAGGATTTGTACAAAAAAAATCATCTTGTACCCTCAGAATCCAATCTGAAAGAATCTCTCCAGATTTCTGTACCTGAACTGCCTCCTCCCTGAGGTATCTTAACAGCCCACTGCCCACAGGCCAAGCCCATTTGTCCTGAAGGTGAAATCAGACAACTCTACCCTTCTCAGTGAGATCACCAACTATAATTATGGTGTTATCTATTTCTGCCTTATTTGTCCCTTTAAATGTGTTTCATGTGTTTGAAGCACTGATATTAGTTTCATACACAATTATGATTGTTTTTCTGATGAATTGAAATTTCTGCTATTATAAAACATAGCTCTCTTTTTCTGATAACGCTCTTTGTCTTGAAGTCTAGTTTATCTGATATTAATATAGCCTCTCCAGCTTTTTAAAATATATCATTTTTCATCCATTTATTTTCAACTTACTTATGTCTTTATATTTAAAGTACATCCCTTGGAGGCTGCAAATAATTAGGTCTTTTAAAAAATCTAGTCCAACAATCTTTGCCTTTTAATTGGAATGTTTGGTCGATTAACATTTAATGTAATTATTGATATGGTTGAATTTAGTTTTATTTGCCTCCTCTGTTTTTTATTTCTCTACTCCTCCTTCCTTGTTTTCTTTGGGATTTTTAGAATTCCATTTAACTTTATCTATTGGATTTGTAGCTATACTTCTTTGCATTAATTCTTTAATGATTGCCTCAGGGATTACAATACATCCTTAACTTTTAACAGTCCACTTAGAGTTACTATTTCAAGTAAAATGTAGAAACTTTGCAACTACAGAGGCTTATTACCCCCTACTCTTTATACTATAGTTATCATATGTATTACATCTACATACATTATAAAAAACCCACAAGAAAATGCTATAATTTTTGCTTTAAACCACCATGTGAGCTTCAGAGCAATTAAGAGGGCTTATTGCCAAAGGGAGTCTCAAAATTAGGGGAGGCCTTTCTCAGGAGTCTGACTCAGCTCATGGTTCATAAAGGGAACCTGGATCTTCTGATGTACAATCACTTCTTTCCAAGTGAAGGTGAGTTTTGGAGCCACAGGACAGAACCACAGCAGATTCATCCTTAATCTTGGCTTAGTTTCTAGCTCATCATCAGATTTCCTGGCACCCAATCATTCCAAAGTCCTTCTCACTATTTCCTGCAAGTCCTTGACATTCAGACCTGGGGCTCCAGGATAAATATGCAGAATAAGCATCACCTGTGTCCTCTCTGCCTCTGCTTCTCTCATGATGCACTTTCATATTTTTACTGGTTGTGTCTTTTCCCCACCTCTCCTCCTAGGTTATAAATCCTGAGGGTAAGAATCTGGTTCTAGACATAGAGGGTACTCAGACAACTCTGCTGCATGAGCATATGAGCCATAGATGCATGCCCTGGTCCCTCAGAGGGTGGTGGGGTACAGAAGGGAGAGTGCTGGGAAGGGAAGGAGGTGCACATGTATCTGTCTCTGGAGTGGTGGGAAATTGCTTCCAGGGGCAGGAAGTATAGCCAAAAACATCACTGCAGGTCGCTGGGGGGGGGGCGGTGTCGCAGACAGCCCGGGGTTGACTCTTATGAAATGTAGACGTGGTGGGAGCTGAGAATAGGAAGGTTCCAGAGGGGAACAGAGAAGGCTCCCAGGCCAGGATGTGGGGGTGGAGCCAGGGTTTTAGCATGCTCACGTGTACCTGGTGGAAGTGTGTGCTGGGCCACCCAGAGCTGCTGACACTGCAGCCTGGAGGCTTGAAGCTTTTTAGAGAAACATTAGTCTAGTGACAAGAAGAAGAATGAAAAGCCACCAAGGCCTGGGTAAGCACAGGGCTGGTCCTTGGGGCTGCAGGCCTCCTTGTGAGGGAGGCAGATGAAATAACCCATCTGGATACTTCCAGGAGGCACATGGGGTAGGCAATGTGCCCGGTGTGTGGGCATGAGGCTGATCAGAAAGGACCTTTGTCTTAGAAGAAGGGGCCTTGAGATTGTAGCTTAACCTAAGCCTCAGAAGGAAGTAGGGTGTCCTGGCCAGACAGGGTCTTCCCAGGGTCAGTGGAGAGGAGGAGGCCACTGCTGGAAGAAGGTGAAACTGGGAGTGCCTCTGAGTCATGTCCTCAACCTGTACCAAGCTAACTGAATAACATGAGACCTGCAATACCTAATTTCGTATGAAATATGATAATCAAGTAATGGGGCAGATTTTCACATGTGGCTTGTAGAAAAGCTGAGGAGGAGGAGGGATGGAGCAGGAACAAGCCGCAGCACGTTTCAGCCCAGAAGAGCCGGTTAGCCAGCCTGCCAGGCACTGCCCGCCGGGGTAAATGAAGTGCCCACTGGTCCAAGGCAGGGGGAAAATGAGCAACCGTTATTTCCAGTGAGGAGTTTATACCCAACATGGTGTGAGGTTAAACAAATCTGCAAGTGAGACTTGACCTGTTCTAATAAACTGAAGTGTTTGGGCTCCACACCAGGAGGGGGTGGGGAAGGCAGCGCTGCCGATGAGACCTACTGAGTGCAAATCCCCACAGCAAGCTGACCACCAGGAGGATGACACTGCAGGATGTAGGCACTAAAAACTCAGGGCATTGTGAAATTTTAGGTTACTGGAATTTCACTATTTTACAACACAGAATGGCTGGCTCTTTACTGCATGAAACTTCTCTTAGAAACCATGTGGTCAGCATGATTGTAAAAAGGCCACCGGTGGGCCTTCCATTTGGTTTCTGGGAATTCAAGCCAAGATAAGTGTGAATCCTTCCCCCAAAGGAAATGCCAGAGTATTGGGAAATGTGTTTTCATCCCAATCCAGTCCAACCGCAGCTTCCCCTACCTACATCAAGGGTGACTGCCATTTCTAATTGATTAAGTGCTTGGACAAATTGGATCTTTGCAGAATTCAAAGCAGATTCAAAGAAATCCTGAAAGCCAGCTTCCTTCAGGAGGTCTTCTTCAGCCAGGGAATATGAAGGCCGCAGCCCCAAATATTCCTTCCTCTCCAAGGATGGTCTCTCAGCTCCTTGACAAATGCACGGAGCTCTTGGTTGGAGTAGCTGACCCAAGTCATTAAGGTGGCCTGGCTACTCTGCCCCGGAGGGCAGACAGCAGGCCTTATGCCGGGTCTTTATGAAGTAGGTTGCTCACCTCTAGGGGATGTTCTGGGTGCAGCAAGGCCTGGTTAAGGTCAACTGGGCAGGATGTCCCTTCCTGAACTCTACAATGTGAACAGTCCTCCTTGGACACTTGGTGGGCTGGGCGGTCCATCCTGCATGACATTAAGCGGGGACTCTAAGACAAAGGGACTCCTGAATTCTTGGTGAAGAGCCAGATCACAGGAAGAGTCAGCCACAACTTCATTAAACAGCTAAAGTAAGCACTTTGCCTAATTACAGGTATATAGCATGGTTGTCTTTCTGGTTCGAGTGGCCCAGCCCTATTGCCCCAGGTAGGGACAGAGGAGACTGTATGCTGCCCCTGGACCTCCTCAAGCTGTCAGTTTCCGTTTCCTTCATCTGCCTGAGTTGCAGGGGCCTGGAGACCCTGTTTCCATTCACTATCTGATGGTTGTATTGTAATGCTCGGCTGCATGGTTGGCACCGCACTCATGGGAGCATTCCTGCTGCCAATTTCCAGCGTGCTTCTCACCCTATCTCTCATCACATCACCTCTGCAGCTTCCTCCCCTGAGCCCCTGCAGCCAGTTCCTGTCAATGTTCTCTCTTGGGGCTCTGGTGGGACTCAGCCTCCTTCTTGCCCAGGCTGCCTTACGGCCCTCAGTCGGGTGAGCCAGGTCATCACAGCTGCGCAAGTCCTCCTGGTGAGAGAGCCCTTCAGCCACATGTGGTGGTCAGGGCTAACAGCTGGCATGTCGACACCCGCATAGCTATTTGGGTAACTGCATACTTACCGTTTCCCATTACACATCGATCTTGCAGTAAGAGTTATATGCTTCAAATACTTTGATTAGTGTATCAGAAAAAAATTCCTTCAGCATGGCATTATTGCATTAACCGTCACAACCACGCTGAGCCACTAATTCGCAAGTGTCATTATTAGTTTTAAGAGCCAACGAAATATTAATATATTTTAATAATTAAGGTGGATAACAATGATTCATTACGACTCTGCTCAGCTCCCTGTGGGTTTCGCAAGCAACACTTCTATGACAAGTGGTCACACAGTAGAACTCTGACCCTTGGGTGGCCACAAGGCTTTTGGTTTTTGTTCGGCACTGAATGTTCATTTTGTGCCCCAACACCTACCCCTTGCTATGCCTCCTCACCATGGCTCACGTCACCTAACTATGACAAACTCCCACATACATGATTTGCACAGGTGCAGGTCAGGGGTGACCCCTGAAGAGCAAAGGCAGAAAAAGCTGGATGTTTCTGAGGTAGGACCACTCCACAGCCACGGTGTGTGGGGGCATCTGGCTGGATTCACACGTTAGCACAGCCACCTGCATTTCTGGGTGCAGGCCCCAGGAGGAGGCGGAGGGACTGGGACAGGCCATTAGAGAGGACAGAGCTCTAGCTTTGGACTCATGTCCTCCTTGGGAGGAACTCAGGGTGGGTCCTTTCGCCATCTCACAGATGACCACACCAAGACCTAGCAAGAGCACATGACTCCGCTCTAACCCCACAGCTGGTGGAACCCGAAAGACAATGTGGGGCCTTTCCAGGCAGAGGTTTTCTGGGGATTTTTGTTTTTATTTTTCTGAAATGAGAAAAATAAAACTTTCATCTTCATCTCAGGGGAGACATGTGACTGGCTTCTAGTTGCCATGAAGGAATTCCACCAGCAAAGTGGCTTTGGGGCACTGATACTCTCTCTGCTTCTCAGAGGCTACTAACAGGGACAAGGAAGGCACTAAGCTGGGACAGGAGGAGCGGATGGAATCACTTGTGAAACCCTAATAAATCTGCAGGCCCAGCTGTTCCTCATCTGATGATCCTGAAGGGAAAGTGTGAAATAGTAGAGATGTCCAATGGGCCTGGAGGAGCCCTTCAAAGGCAACCAGTTCTCCCAAAGCCCCAGGAGCTGGGGTTGGGAAAGGTCCGGAATATCTAAAGGGCATTCATCAGGAGGCCTGGGCCCCGGTAGGCCACACATCCTCAGGGCTGTGCCTGAGAACCCAAGGAGTAGCTAAGTCCCACCTCCCAGAGCACGAGAACAGAGCCAGGAGATTGACAGACAGGAGTTCAAACCCCAGCCCACTGTCCGCAGGCTCTGTGAGTCCCAGTGAGATAGTGAACTTCTCTGGACTTCATTTCCGTCCCTTAGAAACTGAGGCTAATCCTCCTCCGCCCAGGTTACTGGGCAGGTTAAACGTGCTAATATATGTAAAGCTCTTGGCTCCTGAAGGTGCTGGATGTTCTTTCCCCTTCTCTTTCCTTCTCCTCCTCTGGAATGGAGAAGGGGCTGGACCAGGCTCAGCCCAGCACAGGCTGAGGGTGGGGTGTGAATGGGGTTGGCAGGGAGCAGGCCCTGGGGGAGATAAGGGACTTCGGAGCAGCAGCGGCTCCTGTGACCTTGACCACTCACCGCAGGCGGGAGCTTTGCAACCCCGAATCCAGCAAAGCTGAGTCCAGCTACAACCCAAGCCTTCCAAAGAATGAATGGCAACCACAAGGCAAAGAGCGGTCTGTGTGGCTGAGGTCTGTACCCTAGGGAAAAAGCCTTCATTTCTTTTTTTTTTTTTTTTTTTTGCGGTACTGGGGATCGAACTCAGGATCCTGCGCTTGCTAGGCAGGCGCTTATTCCACTGAGCTATATCCCCAGCCCAAGGAAAAAGCCTTCCATGGGTTCCAGCTTCTCAGTTCCCCAGAGCATAGGGCTCCATCCTGCCAGCAGACAGGCTGGCCACAAGTTCAGCCTTGGAGAACAGGCTTATGTGGCCCAGGGGGGCAGGGGTGCTTCAGACTGCACAATACAGGGAGCTATGGGTATCCTGGACAACTAGAGATGGCATGGAATGGGACCCAGCCAGCTGGGCTCTGTGACCAAGTGCCAGCTCTCCGGGGCCTACAGTTGCCCTGGGCTGGAACTAGATAGTGCTGGGTTTAAGGCCAGCTGGGGATCCACAGGAAAGCCAGGCAGCCTCTCCACGGAGCTTCTGTCTATAAAATGCTCGCATGCTGCTTGATGTATGTGGTGGTGCACACTTGTAATCCCAATATTCTGAGAGGATGAGGCAGGAAGATTGCAAATTCAAGCCCGGCAGGGGTGACTTGAGTAATTTAGCAAGACCTAAGGCTATAGCTCAGTGCAGAGGCTGTGAGCTCAATCCCCAGTGCCATCGATCAATCAATTACTCAATCAATCATCAATCAAAGCTAGCTCACCATATGGGGGCCTGTGGATTGTCGAGATCCACTTCCCATGCCCAGGCCTGAACTCTGTGTGTGTTTGCTTCCCTCTTCCTGGAGATAAATGCCCACATCTCAGTCCAGAGGACCCTGTACTCCGGCCTGGCTGGTGCTGGGCTCAGCTTTGGGCTTCCAGCTCCTGCAGCAGATCTTGGTAGGGACCTCAGCGCCTCCTTCTCTTTCCTTCCCAAGAGCTTCTGCCTCGCCCACAAGGGGAAAGAAGTCAGGAAAGAGCCGGCTAAGCTGGTGAGCAGAGGTGTTGCCCTCCAGAAACAAAGACCAGGGGATGCTACAGGAAGTAAACATGACCCCTTAGGTGGCAAAGAAATGCAGGGAGAAGTCAGTCCCTCTGTTCCCCTCCCCACATCCAGCAGAAGGAAGTCCTTCCTCCTATCTAACTTATACCTCTCCTGCTGCAGTTGCTGCCTATTTCCTTTGGGTGTGGATGAACCTTGCCCTCCTCTGCATCCCTCCACTGGCACCTCAGCAGGCCTTCTCCTCAATTCTATTCAGCTAAAAGCCCCAGGGGAGTGAAAGTGAACTTTAAGAGGATGTTTAAAGTTTGGCTTCTCATCACCACATCTCAGCTGAGTCCATAAAACCGCCTTATAAAGCCCACTGGCCAGCCAGCTGCCCTCAGCCTCAGGGGCCTCCCCGGTTTATGATCAGCCCCAATTCAGACACCAGCTGGTTGCAGGAACTCGTTGGCTTTTATAAAGAGATGTTAACGAGAAGCATCTCTTCCCCTCTGTCTTGCTCCAGAGTCCCCCCCCCCCCCCGCCTCTTTCATGTGCTCTGGCACTCAGTAGGGGGTGCCAAGCTCTTCCTCCAGCCTTGGGCTCAGGTAGGCAAGAGGGAGAGTCAGGCAAGCTCAGGGTGGCTCGGGTTGTTGGGCCAGGCAGGCGGGGGCGGGGTGGCCATGCTGGAGCCCGCACGAGTGGGCAGGGCGGAAGGGTAGCTGGTGGCACCGCTGCAACAGCTAGATCACAGTGCCTGTCAGTGTTTGTAAACTGCTCGGTAGTTGTGAAACAGTGTTGGGAAAACAAACAATTACCAGGCAGCCTGATAAGAGCTACTGTAAGGTGAGCTGGGAGAGCCTGGAAACCTTGGAGGAGCCTTGAGTTCCAAACAGGGTCAAGGAAGGCTTCCTGGCAGAGCTGCCCTGTGCTGGGGCCTGGGGATGCTTAGGAATTTTCAGAGCAGGCTGGGTGGGACAAGTGGGGGGTCTGGGATCTCCTTTGCCTGTCGCAGGTGGGGAGTTGGGGTGAGGATTCTGGCAAACAAAAACCAAACAAGTACAGTAGCAGCGCAGGGTCACCTTCCTCCAGGACTCAGTCTCTCCCCTGTCAAATGGAGATGGTGCTGATCAGCTAAAAGAAAAGCTGGCAGTAGTACTCACTGGTGCGTGTACACAGTCCTGTATCACTTCTAGGTCCTTTCCTGCACGTGCCCTCCCTCCATGCACTTGGTACTAATCCTGCGGGGCGGGCAGTGTGAGAATTTTAACCCCTCTTCAGCAGATGAAGAAAGGGAGTCTCAGAAGAGTAAAGTGACTTGGGAAATGCGGGGCTCCTGTTCTAAAGCCAGCGGCCCAGCTGAGAGCCACCTCTCAGGGAAGTGCTGAGAGTGACAGGGTGGGGTGACGAAGGACATAGGAGGTCTCCTCCCAGCAGCACCTGTGGCGGCTGCGCCCTGTTCCTCTCAGGGTGCCAACCAGTACAAAAAGAGAGCCCCAGGCCCGTGAGGGGGCCTGGGCCAGGGAGCGGGGAGGGGCCTCTGAAGGAGAAGAGGGTCCCAGGCAGAGTCACTTCGCAAAGCAAGGAGCTCAGATGTAGAGGCTGGGGCGGAAAGATTGAAGCTGAGCTGATCCGACTGAGATCTCCTGGCCAGAAGTGGGGGCACTGGACGACTGACACCCCATCCCGGCATGGTCCAGGTGGTGAGGTACTTTTGTGCTCTCCCGCTTTCCCACCCCTTACTTGCAAGGGAAGCTGTGGGGACTAGGGAGAAAATCTGCACCCAGATGCGCCTTTATGTCTGGTGTTCAGAAGAGGGGCAGAGGGGGCACACACCCAAATACAGAGTCCTGTAACATCGCGCTGTCCCAAATACGTCTGCACAGATCGGGGCAGACAACAGGCACATCACATCCCTGCTCTTCTGGGTGCCAACATGCCTCCCACCCACACAAATATACATGGGCCTCCCAAAAAACCCTCTATAGGCACCTAACCTCATACAATGAAATCCCTAGCCCACCCACACAACCCTGTTCATGTTCACACACAAGGGAAAACTACACGAGGTGATTTAGTTTCTAAACTCATATTCACAAGCACACCACCACCGCCAGGTCCCCAACTAAATCCAAGGACCCACACACTCAGGCACATGAGTATGCACAGAACAGTGTCACACACACAGCCCAGGGCCCGAGCTGGGGACCAGAGACTCAGGAGCTGGACAGCTGAGGAGAGGGCAAGGGCCCCCCAGCGGGGCTCCCATAAGCTGTCCCTCTGCTCTCTGCCCCCCACTGCCTCTCACCTCTGGCAGTGGAGTGGGCCTGATAGCAGCAGGATTCCTCACCCTAACTCCAACCCCCATGTTCCTCTATGATCCTTTGAGAGTCCATCAGAGTAATTTTTACCTCCCCTCCCCCTTTGGTGCACCAACCCAGGACCAGAGAGTGTGGGGTTAGTCCCCAGGCCCCTTGACCTGGGATGTGGCCCTGGGTGCTGCATGAGGCAGGAAACAGGGAACATGAGCCAGAGCCAGGGCCTCCCTCCCAGGCCTAGAGCCCTGATGAGGAAGAGGGGGCTTGTCCTTCACACTCAGGCTGGCACACACACACACACACACACACACACACAATTTTCCCCTCTGTAATTAGAATGGCTGCTCCAGCACCCGAAATTGGCTGTGATTTATGAATGGGAGTTGGTGCAGTGAGATTCCAGCACCATCTGCTTGGGAGCAAACAGGAAGTGCTTCAACGTGCTGCAGAGTTGGGGGAGGGAGCCCGTTGGTATAACTGGATCATAAAAGCCTTCCTAATGGTCACAGGTGCTCTGACACCCCACTCCCCACCCCACACCCACAGGGGAGAGCTGCCTCTCTGGGCAGTCACAGCCTCGCCCGAACTGTCCAGGGTGTATGATGGCCATTTACAACCTGAGTCAGTTTATTTATCTATGAAATGGGTATGATGACCTTAAAGAGTGATAATGCATTAAACATTGACCATGCATCTGACAAGGTAAGACCATCCCATAGTGTTCCTTAGTGTTGACTAAGTCTACCACAGTGGTGTCCAGATCAGCTCACCATGCTAGGGGAGATGTGGGGTTCACTGAAATAAGTAGTGCAAACTCCTGGCATAGGACAGGTGCCTGATATGCAGCTGTTCTCTTCTTTCTGGGTATCTAGCCCTAGAAGCTGAAAGATGGGGGGAGGAGGACATACCCAGGTCCCTATGATTAGCACTCCGTGCCCTGAACACTAGCTCCTGAAGAGTTTAGAGTTACAATCCAATGTTGTCGGGGCTGGGGATATAGCTCAGTGGAATAAGCGCCTGCCTAGCAGGCACGGGGTCCTGAGTTCAATTCCCAGTACCGCCAAAAAACAACAACAACAACAACAACAAAAACAACAATCCAATGTTACCCATAAAAAAATTATCTGACACCTTTTGGCATATCCAATTGTCCTTGGATCTCACAGTAATTCTTTCGGGATCATTTGTACAACAGGCTGAGAACAGCTTTTCTCCTGCCGCTTTGTTAGCCCCACACTGCATTTTGCTGTATTTCTGACCCCTGGTTCTCACTCAGAAGTAAAATCCACACCTATTAGGGGAACCACTGGTCAAATGGGATTTCTAGTTTTAGTGTTTGAGGACTCTCCACGCTGATTTCCAGAGTGGTTGTACTAGTTTACATCCCCAATAGTGCAGAAAGGTTGTTTTCCCACAGCCTAGCTAATGTTTATTGTTTGATTTTTTTTTATAATAGTCATTTTTTTCTGGAATAAGTGGCCCATAGTCCCATCAACAGATGAATGGGTAAAGGAAATGAGGCATCTATACATAACGGAGTACCACTCTGCTATAAAGAAGGATACACCTGTGTCATTCATAAGAAATGGACACACCCACACAGTGTTAAGAGAAATAAATCAGACACACAGCTTATAAAGAGCACAGTGAGAGGTAGATAATAGGAAATAAGGAGGCAGGTCTTTCATAAGTGGGAAGGGGACCCAGGGACAGAGGGAAAAGGATGTAAAAAGAATTAAGATGTGTTGTGTACGTGTATCAACTCCCCACAGTGAAGGTAATCATTATGTACTGCAAACATATACTAATAAAAAAAGTAAGATGGAGAACCATGGGAGGGTTCTAAAAAGTAAGAGGTCCTGACTATCCCTTCACCCACCACCAATTGTAACAGAACCCCTGGATGCAGCCTGTGTGATCTTGAAAGTTTCTCCTGGTGGCTTTGGGACATTCTTACTCCCCTCCAGCCTTGCCCCACCCTGCCTGAGGGTCACAGTCTTCCCTTTTTAAATCCAAGCCCTGGAGATCCAGAAATCCATCAGGATCCACTGACACTGTGACTAGAATATGAGCCCTTTCCTACAGAACCTTGTCTTCTAGAAAACACAGACCCGTAGCAACCACCTGTAAGACTGGCGGAAACACATGCTCGATGAAACAGCAGAGAATCTTGCCAGCAAAATCACTGATACAGAGAAGGGGATGAGGAAGGAGGTTATGTCCCCTTGGCTGGGCCTTGAAAAGCTGACCAGGACTTTGATAGCAGGCAAAGGGAGGCAGGTATTTCAGAGAGAGCTGCCATGGTACCCGATACCATGATGCCACAGCTAGGTCTTACCACTCAACATCTCTTTGTAGGGGCTTAATTTTCCATGCAAACTGAGAAGTAGAAAACCTCTGCATGTCCCCGGGAGATGGGGAGGAAGCAGAGGGGTCCCAGAATGACCCCACACTTTCAGTATCCCAAGCTGCAGTCAAAGTCTTTTTGTCCGGTGTTCTCCATTTCTTGGAGTATCCTGGGGCCATGGTACACAGGGATCAAAATCCACCCACAAGGCCAAGTCCTGCCTATGATCTAGGAGAGGAGTCTATTGTGCCTACTCTAAGGTTAAGTAGTAACTGCCAGGCTCAAGGAACAATCCAACTCAGGAAAAGCATGATCAGAGAAAGCTGGTGGCAGGAGGCGGCGCCTGGCGGGGCTGGAGAGTCAGCTTTCTTCTGCCTCCCTCGGCCATCTTGTCTATTACATTTCTTCTCCCACTCAAGTCAGACCTCCAGGTTCCCACCGTCCAGCCCCAACACCTTCCAACCCCCTGGCTGATGTCACCCATCCACCCAGAGGCCACCCAACCCCATCTGAGAACCGGGGCACCTTGCTTTCCCTCCCTCTACTCCCAATCCTTGCCACCATCCTGGGTAACGTGAGTGACCATAGGACACCCCAACACCCTCACATCTTGGCTGCTGTATTTCGCATCTCCACTGACCTCAGCTACCCACAGGTCACCTGGTACGTCTGCTATAGAACCTTAAATGCCAGCATCCCTGTCTGGAGCTACAATTGTTTTCCCTTTTTCACATAAAACCTGGTCTCGAGTCACAGAGATCTCTCCAGTTCTCCCACTCTATTTGTCATTCAGCTACGGGACTCGAGTGCTAGCTTTGGACGGGGCATCCTGCCAGGCTGTCAGCTCCTTCCTGGCTCAACTTCCTCCCCTATTGACCTGTCCAAGACTGGCCACATCATTCATTCTCCCTGGCACCCTCCATTCCCACACCCCTTGGCCTTGTCTCTCCCAACCCTGGAGGATTCCAGTCATCTGTTTTCCCCATCACAATTCTCAGGCTACTGGAAGGCACAGGAAAAATCACCCAACCGTGCAAATGGTGCCACTCCAGATTTATGGGCCCTGACTCCGTCCCGCCTGCAGGCTGCTGGGCCCCTGGTGGTCAGCGCCCATTGCAAACCTTTACCACCCTTTCAGGCTTCCTGCCCACCCCCTCCCTCACCTATAACTGGCAGAGAAAATAGACATCCTCAGGCCAGTGCTCTCTCAACTCCCCTTTGCTCTTCCTGTCTGCGTATCACCCAGCAACTCTTATTTCCGGCATCTTTTCACTCGGAGACCACCCAGTCTTGGCAGCCTTGCTCCTTCCTCTGCTGCTGTGATCTCCTCTCCCTCTGCCACCCCTGCCTTGTCTCTTTTACCTGCTTCCCCCCTCACACACACTGTCTCTGGATTGGGGTTCCCTAGGCCCCTATGACTTCTGGTCCTGCCCTGCCCCTTCCCCCAAATATTAGCATCTATATCCACAGCTTCTTGCTCTGATAGCCTAAATGTCTGTGGCTTCGTATCCCAGTGCTACATCCTGATGTCCTGGATGCTGGTCTGTGCTGTGGGCACCATCAAAGCAGCCTGTCCCCAGCAAAGCATTTTCCTCCTCCTGCAATCTCAGGACATTCAGTTATAGACTCACCATCCGCAACTCCCTCTGGTACCCCTACCACCTCCAAACACCACACCAACTGCTCCCTGCTCCCGCCTAGCTCCCACTTTAGGACTCAAGCCAGACGTCCTACAAGGAAGGCTAGTCCACCCAGCCTTACACTAGGCATCCACCGTGTCTGTACTGCTTTCTGCCTCTCTCTCTGCCACCCCCACCTGAATGCCTCCTGGACATACTGCCACTGCCCAAGCCCTCGCCTGTGCCCTGACTGGGCCCTCTGTCCCTTCCCCTGCCTCCAAAAGCTAATTCAGAGGTCCCCGTCCCAGCACCTCAGGCCCTCAGGCAGAATGAGCTGTGCTCTTCCCTCTGGTCTCCTGTACTCAGTTTACCGAGTCTACAGTCATTGGATATTTTTCAGCTCTGGTTTGGGGCCTTCATGAGCCATGCCTGCCATGAGCACTCCTGCATGGATTCACCTCTTGAGCCCACATGCCTGTGACCCAATTACCCAAATATTGGCAGGATATTTTTAAAGAGAAACTTGGGAACTTCTCTTCCAGTCTTCACCAACACCTGGTTTAGCAGACTTGCATTTTCACTACTCTGGTGAATGTGTCAGAGGCACTTGTGGAATTCTAATGGGCATTTCTTTGGTTCCTAATAAGGTCACACACCTTCTCATCTATTGGCCATGTGGGTTTCTGCATATTTAATTATTTCATCCAGCTTTTCCACTGAGTGGTCAATTTCCTTCAGACTGGTTTGTATTCATTACGCATTCTGGAGAGAGCCTCGTGTTGGTTGTATCACAAAATCCTTTCCCATCCTGTAACTTCCCCTTTATTTTTTGAGTGGTGTTTTTGAAGAACACAATTTTTCGGTTTTAATATACTTGAATTATCCATCATGCCTGTGTATGTGGTACTGGGGATTGAACCAAGGGCCCTCAAACTGAGCTACATCCATAGCCCTTTTTACTTTTTATTTTGAGATAGGATCTCACTAATTTGCCCAGGCGGGGCTCAGACTTGCAGTCTTCTTGCCTCAGCCTCCCAGAGCACTGGAAACGCAGGTGTGAGCCACCATGGCAGGCTTGAATTTATCAATCTTTTTCTATATGTATTTATTCTCCTTGTGTGTTGTTTAAGAAATCTTTCCCTACCCCCAGGTCATGGAGCCCTCGCCTGTGCCCTGACTGGGCCCTCTGTCCATCCTTCTACATTATCTTAGAAAAGCTTTATTATCTCTTTTCTCACATTTAGGCCCATGCCCCACCTGGAATCCCCCAGCACTCGGTACTTATTTCTGTAGTCCCACTAACTCCGTCTGTCCCTGTGTCTGCCTCCTCGGCTAAACAAACACCTCTTTAGGGTGAAGCAAAAATGCATATTTTAAATCCCTGCATTCAGAGGTCCTCACACAGGTCCTGGCACACAGTAGGCAGTCAGTAAATGTCCCTGGTGCCTGAGTTGCAGAATCCAGGTACAGCTGCTTCCAAAGAGAGAGGTCCTCTCCCCACACCTCCAACTCCTGCTAACCCTTGCTAACATTCACGGGCAGGCTCAGACTAAGTACCTACTGTGTGCAGGCACTGCTGGGTACCGTCCTAGCAACGTGCGCAGTTCAGGGCTCAAGACGAGCCTAAGACAGTGCAGTCTCCGCCTCTCAGAAGCTCATCAGCTGGCCCCGGGATTCCTCACACTGGCCAGAGGCCCGGGCTGACTTACAAGGCTGGGCAGAGTAGAGCACAAAACCCAGCTTCTGCCCTCTGTCATCTGTGTGACTCTGAGCAAGTCACCGGGGCAGGCTGGGCCTCCGCTTCCCACTCTGTTAACAGGGAAAATGACAGACACCTTGGCTGGTTGTTGAGAGGACTGCGAGGAGAGTAACTAGAAAACTGCCCAGGAGGCCCGAAGGTGTCCAGAGCTTGCTGGGCGTGCCAGCGATGGAATGGATGAGTAAATGAGTAGGGGAAGCGGGGGATAGAGTGGGGGGCAGGAGCAGGAGGGGGGGCTGCTCGCAGGGCTATCGCCGGCCTCCTCACAGAAACTGCTGTCAGTGAATGTTTCCCAGACAGGAATCCCCTTCAGGGCTCCCTGCCCCAACCCACTGCATTTGTTGACTCAAAACCTCCCCACTGCCAATTTAGCCTGCAGTAAGGAAGGGGGTGGGGAGGAGGGAGAGGTGTGGGGAGGGTGAGACTCTACAGAAAGGGGTCTTTGTCTGAGCGCTGTGTGGCATTTCAGATTCAGCAGAGTTGGTTGTGTTTTTTTTCTTTCCTTTTAACCTCCTAAAGAGTTGAGTAGGCTGTCTTTGCAGTAGGAGGGATCTTAGCTAGACAGCAGGAAGGACTTCCGGGGTGCTCTCTGTGTTGGGTGGTAGAATGGCAGAATGGGGTGATGAGGCCACCAGGGAGTTTACCTGAGGCTTAAACCCAGATGCAGGGCCACCCTGCCTGTGGAGGGTCTGCGAGGGCTCAACTCTGAGGTCCCCCAGCTGTTTCTCTCCCTAAGGAAGTGAGAGGCCTCCAAGCTCAGCCAGAACTTCGCGTCAAGGGCTTCTGGGCTTTGTGGCTTGGCCTGGGCCTTGTGCTGTCTGCTCTTCCTGGCTCAGGCTTCCTCTTCAGTGCCCTGTTGGGGCAGCAAGGGGACCTGGAGGGGTCGAGGCTGGACCCGGTTCTGCCTTAACCCACAGAACCCTCCAGGCCTTTCCCATCCCCCCACCCTCAGGTCACAGCCACAGAGAGCAGGCTTTCCAGCAGGCCCCGGCCTCCTGCCACCCACCCCAGCACCAGCTGAGGGCTCAGATGCTCCTTGACACCCACCTCATAGCAGTTGCCTGGCTTCTCTCACATATGTAGCTGTGGACCTCTCTCAGGCCCTCGCGGTACCTGCTGTGTGTCCCCGTCAGTTTCCTCCCTCTCTCCCAGCTGGTCTGCCTTGCCTCTCTCTCTGCTTTCTCTCCCTGCCTTCCTCTGCCTCCTCTTTTGCTCACCGACTTCCCCTCCCTCCCCACAACCATCTCTACCGTGGCCCGGGTGTACCTCTGTCTCTCAGATCTCTCCAAATCTGCCAGCCTCTCTCTCTCTTAGAGTTGTAGGGGGAGGAAATCTCCCCCTCTCCCCTCTGATGACACAAAGGGACAGTTTGGCAGGAGGACAGGCCGATGCATTTCTTACATGTACATGAGGTCACAGGAAAGACCAGTGGGGCCTGACGGAGCTGGCACCTCCTCAGGAGGAGAGGATGAGAAACATGACTGGGCCCTCAGAGGACAGGGGAACAGACGGCCTGTGACAAGCCTGCCTGGGTGTGGTGGAGACCTTGGCCTCTCCTGTGAGGTGAGCATGCTCTTCCCTGACTGAAGGGATTCTCAGGGAGGACTCAAAACAGTTAGGCCCCTTTCTGAGGCTTTGTCCGCAGGCAGCTACAAGGAGATCAGGGAAAGTCTTCCGCCTCTACCCCGTTAGCCCTGTATTTGTTGCCCCATAAGTACCCTCAGTTCCCTCAACAGGCCAATATCAAAGCTAGATCCTGCCCAACCACCAAGCCACCTGTCTCCAGGGCCCCCATCTCTGACATCACCAGGTGGCAGCAGGCCTTGTGGCCTCCAGCCCTGCTCCAAGCCCTGAGGGGCTACAGCCTGACTTCACTGGGCACCTGCTGAGGACCCCTTATTTCTGTCCCTTCTGCCCTGCCCAGACATGAACTCAGGACTTCCCACCCCAAGGCCTGAGCGGAGCTCCAGCAGTGAGCCCAACACCCCTCAGAGCTCCACGGGGAGCACCACGGCAGGAACTCCACCCATCTTGTACGTGGACGACAGTGTGCACAGCACAGGGGGAAGAATCTGGCCCCAGACTAAAAACCCAAAGGAGGGGAAAACAAGGCCATGGCAGAAAAGGTTGGTCTGAGCCGCATAGGGCTTCTCAAGTGGAGAAAGCCACAGCCTGCACTTGGAGGACAGGACCTGCGCTGGTGAAAGCGCTAGGTGGGGGGCAATGCAGGGACCCCATGAGGTAGTGGGTAAGGCAGGAGTTTGTGCAAGCCCTTGAGAGTAAGGAGACTAAAAGGTACCCACGCGGTGGGAGGTGGGAGGAGGTAGAGGGCGACATAAGCGACCGTGACGTCCGCGCAGGGCTCTGAATTCACTGAAGGTGAAGGGTGGGGAAGGGCGTTTCAGGCTGAGGAATCAGAACATGCTGAGGGACAGAGGCATAGGCGTGTTGGGAAGAAGCTGGCTCCACGCAGTAGGAGCAAGAGTAGAGGAACAAGCAAAGGAAAGAAGGTCCCAGGGTGCCATCCGCTTTAGGACTGGACTCGCTGGCAGCTGTTGTGGGGGGACTGGCTGGGAGGGAAACTGCGGGCAGGGAGATCAGCTAATGGCTACCACAGGAGTCCTGGCCAAAGCCACAGAGGGGTAGGCTAAGGTGCTGTTCATCGGGCTGGGACAAGAGACTCTCACAGGGCATCTTCCGAGGAAGGCAAGGGTAAGGGAGAAGCTCAGATGTCCAAGGCTGCCTGCTCAGGGTGGAGGAAACGCTGGGAGAAAAGACCTTACGCCTGAAAAAAAAAAAAAAAAAGACCTTACGCCTGTTGGTTTGGGCCATGGCGGGGCTTCCTGGGGCAGAACTCGATCCTGCTCCTCCTGGCAGCTGGGCAGAAGGCAAGGCCTGGAGAGAGCCCAGGGGCACAGACAGGGCTGCAAGTGGGCAGTTTGCAAGGTGAGCAGAAAGTGAGCTTGGGTCTGATCTACTTATGGCTGGATCCAGTGCCAAGCAAGAAAGGGTAATAGATAGATCAGGCCAGACACTGCCTGGCGCCTTCTCTGAATCCTGCTACTGCTTCACTGTCTTCTTTCATGCACTACACAGGCACATGCACACATACACACACACACACACACACACACACACACACACTTCAGCAATGCCACCAAATGCTTCAGGCCAACCAGCAAGTATTTTCAAATGCAAATTCTCTCCCTTCCAACCTCACCCAGGCCCTGTACAACTGCTTTCTGAGCAGCTGGGGGCTGGGGGTAGCAAAAATAAATCCCATTTTCTGCTCCTTTTCAGTGCCGGGCTGGCTTCTTCTCTCCACAGATGGGGGATTAGAGCGGCCTCAGGTTCTCCTCTGTCTCACAGGGAGGGTGATGGGCAGGGCAGAGCTGGGGAGGGGGGAAGTGTTCCGTGACAGCGCTAAGAATAACAGGCTCCATCAGGCCTCACCCTCTCCTGCTTGCCATGGCTCAAGTTGTCCAGCGAGTGTGGGAGACGGGCAGAGAGATATGGGTGTCTATACAGGGCTGTGTGCGGAAGGGTGTAGCTGGGGGTGCCTGTTGGGGGACAAGCTGACAGGCGACTGGCATGGATGTGATGGGGAGAGGCTGGAGAAAGAACGGCCCCATGGAACAGCGAGCTGGCAAGGGAGACGGCACAGGCTCCTGAGCCTGAGTGTGTGCGTGTGCACATGTATGCACGTGTGTGGGAGCCCAAGGGTTCTGGGGCGTGGTCTTTTGAGAGATGCTGCCCCGTGCATGAGAGCAGCCAGCCAGGCAGGTGCAGGAGGGCAGGCCTGGGCCCAAAGCTGTGGTCATCAGGTGCCTGTGAGTGGCCAAGCTGGGCTATCCAGAGGTCTGGCCATAGGCCTGGCTCCACCAGGCTATTTCTGGGCAACTCAGGCAGAGGCACTGGGAGCTCAAACTCGACCTTCTGCTGTCTGCAGGCAACTGAGGAAGGAAATCGTGTGTGTGCAAGGGTGTGTCTCACAGTGTGTACATGTGGTCTGCAAATGGGTGTATGTGTGTTACATATAAGGTGTGCCTCACACGAGTGTGTGTGTTATGTATGTGCACATCTGTCTCCAAGTGTATCTGTGTGTGTATAACCTGCTTCTGAGTATCTGAATGTGTCTGTGCATATGAATGTGTGTGCATTAGTGTGTACACATGTGAGTCTATATGTATAAGTGTCCATGTCACTGTGATTATGAATGCACAATCTCTGTGTTAACAGGTGTGCAAGGGGTGTGCATGGCTGTAGGAAAACATGTGGGAGACACAAGATGGGCTCTGCAGGTCCTTGCCTGCGTAGCTACTTCCACTGGCCTCTTTGCTCTTTGAATTTCTAGTACATGCCTGCAGTCTGAGCCCTTGGAGGCTGAGGCAGGAGGATCCCAGCAAGTTCCAGGTCACCCTGAGTTACACGCCAAGACCCTATCTCAAAAAACAAAACAAAATGTCCAGTGTGGAGTGAGCTAAAGACTGAGACAGCAGCAGGAGGCCGTGGAGTCCTTACCCCTTCTAGGATACAGCAGGAAGAACAAGTGCAGTGTCTGCCTGGTGACAGTGACAGCACCTCACACTGTCATTAGCTGGCCTCAGTGTACCAAAAGCATGTGCTGGGGGAGGGGCATGCTATTTGAGTCTCTGCATGTGGCTGGCTGATGCCACCGGAAGTCCCCATGACAGACTGCAAGGGGTCTGTCAAGCTGGTGCTCCACGCCATGTATGGTGCTTGGCTTTGTCAGAACAGCTCTCTGGGAGGATGGCTTCTTCCTGGGGTTCCCCCAGCCTTGACATCCACAGCCAGCGAGGTCTCCTGGCCCAGGTACCCATCCATCTATAACAACGCCTACAGGGGTTCTTTAATGCAGGGCTTTACAAAGCCAACGAAATGGTTCGTTGAGAATGACTAAACCCCACCTTGGAAAGAAAATCATTAACATTTTACTGCCTCGCTAAGCCGAGCATGATTACATATGGAAACTATGGACACTACTCAGTGGGATTTTGATATTAATTTCTAATTTCCTCTTTGCTGAGGACCTGATGAAAACCCAGTGTCTTAGTGCTGTCCAGGCGAAAAGCAACACCTTCCATTGCCCACGCAAGATGTGGCTTCTCACCGCCAAGCCCCCACTGCAGTTCCACGCTGAGCTCTGCCTTGACTCAGCCGCCAAGGGTGTGCGTGCTCAGGGGTCAGTTCACTGCGGCCTCTGCTGCTTGTACCAGGGAGAGGTCCCTTAGCCGGCACTCTCTGCAAATGCCAGCTTGCTGTCACGGGCATGTGTACCTCAGAGGTTTGCACCAAGCCTCTGTCATTATCCTAACCCCGACACCTACCAGAAGCACACACAGTACCTATTTCTGGCCTGTTTCTCTTGTTCCACCTAGGGGTGCCATGTTCTGCAGGAAGCTGAGAACAGGAACAAGACAGCCCTCCCTGTCCCATGTCACCGAGGGAGCTGCCACCCGGGACCCAATGTCAGGGAGATTCTGCTGACCACTGCATGGAGCAAGTGGTTTCAAGGTGGACCCGACCCCAGGACAGGGCTCAGACCAGAGTTGGACACAGGTTTGATTCTTGGTGCTGCCACAGTGACTTTGGGAGAGGCTTGAGGATCCTTCTCCACAGAAAGGTACATAGTCACACCTTTCTCAGAGGTGGTGTGAGATTTAAATGAAATAACCCATGAGCAGATAAAGTCCCTACCTCGGTGGGCAATCAGTACATGGCACTTAGCACCAGTGCTCCTCTTAGCTGGAATCTCAGAGCTCCAAGTGTTTCCCACACCAGGGCGGCGCATCAGTTACTGGGAAACAGCTAAATGGAGCCCCTGGGGGCCGCCCTGGGTCCTCCAGTTGCCCCTGGTCCTGGAGCTGGGCAGTTCCTGCGAAGACTGGGCTCGCCCACCTTCTATCCCTTCCTCTTGCATTTCAGAGCTAGGGCCTGCACACATGCCGAGCTCTGAGCGCCAGGAAAGCGTCCCAGGTGAGGGCCGGATTGAGTTTGACATCGTCTTCACCGGAGAGCACCCTGGCCGCGGCTTTGGTTTTGATTATAGGCGGCCTGGCACCGGGTAGCCATGGCCTGTTCACCTGAACTGCCGGCACGAGGCACAGATGCTAATTACACGGCTAAGCACTTGCAGATTTCCCAGGAACAACAAAGATAATTTGTTTGCTCCATGGCTTGTTAGGAGGGAAGCCAGGCTCTGGTGACTGGGTGGCTTGTAGATTAGGCCCGTGGCCTTTCACCTCCCTGCCCCCCGCCCTGCCTGTTGGTTCTCCCAGCTGTGCTGATTAGAAGCGGGCGAAATTAAGGCTTCCCCCCTCGTCCCCCATGACCAACAGGCTAGGGGAAGGGAGGGAGGAGTGGAGGAGGGAAGGGGGGACCCAACTGAGAGGCTAAGCCAGAACAAGGACGTCTAGCAGGGGACCCGCCGGCCCACTCAGACATGGAACAAGAAGCAGGGGCTTTCTTAGCACATGCGCAGTGCGGCTACAGTTGCATCGCTCTTGGGGACACAGAAGCTGAGTCTTCTTCTAGCCCAGCAGGGCAGAGGAGGGACAAGAAGAAATTGCTCAGGGCTGTAGGGGCTGGGGTAGCTCGGAAGTGGCCTCAAGACCCCTGACTGCTTTGGGGGTGGGCAAGATGGGCTCCTCTCTAGTTGAGAACAGGACCCAGCTATCTCCCCAGTCCAAACTGCATCGTGGAAGAGAAAAGGCACCCTGGAAATTAGAGCCCATCTGCTGAAGAACAACTGAATGCGCCTACCAGAAGTCTGTCCCCGGGCTGGAGGGATTGTAATGGTCTTCTCTCCTCGGCTGCCTTCTGCCTGGAGGAATGAGCAGAGCAGGATAATTACTACAATCATTGTTAATGCTGTTAGCCCTTATGCTTTTATATGTCTTAATGGTTTCTATACGCTAATAGTCACTATTTATCAACGGCCTACTGTGTGCCAGACAAGGACGTAGGTGCTCTGCATCTATGATTAGGTTGGGGGAATCAGGAGGTGCATATTACAGGTGAGGAAGTGGATGCCCCTGGAGACAGAGTGCAGAAGGAGATGCAGGGCAGGGAGTTGTACCTGGAGCCCCTTGTCTCCTCTAGGGTTCAAGCTGTCCCCTAGTAGGCCCCTCCTAGAGAGGAACACGGGAGCCGCCTCAGAGCTAGAACACACCCCAGCACAGGGCTTCTCATTGTGCACAGGGGAGCCTGCAGAGGACAGTGTGTGTCCCTAAAGCCGGAGCTGTGATGAGCAGACTCAGAAGGGCATCCAGTCAGAAGAGGCATACTGTCCCACCCTTGGGAAGCAAGTGAAGATGGGTGGAAACTGTCCCTGTGGGTTGGGAACAGAGGCCAACCTCTGTCTCTGTCAGGGAGCACAGGGGAGATGTGGGTGGGAGGGTGCAGGGCCGCCCTGCTGGAGAGTTGGGGGCGGGGTTAGTGAGTGCAATAGCAAGGCTGCCCTTGGACCGCTGCTCTCCAGAGGCCTGGATTTGCTTCCATGCAGCATCTCTGCTCTCTGGCTTCATTCATCAACACAGCTCCATGCCTCCTTTCAAAATGGTTGAAGAGTTGCTAGTTTGGGAGACCATGTTCAAGGTCAGTAACTTCTGTCCACAGCCAACCCTTCCCGTGCCCACTTCTGCCCTCAGGCCTAAGACTCCAGCCACCTCTCCTGCCATCCTCTGCTGTGCCCAAGCATGGCCCTGTTGCCTGTATTTGTGTTCTTTCCAATTAAAGTGATTCTTTATCTCCTGGCAGATTTTATCTTTATTCCTTGATAAAAACTTTCTAATGAATATCCTCAGCCAGAGGCAAAAAAAAAAAATTTTTTTTGACAGAGTCAGGTCCTAATTTTGGCCTAGAGAATGTGATCCTTAAGGTGGCAGCTAGAAATGGGCAGGAGAGCCCTGGGGCTAGTTCCCCTCCCTCGGTGCTACAGACTTTTCCAGAGAGAAACAAGCAGGCTGGCCTTGACTCTGGCCTCCTGCAGACAGCACCAACAGCACCTGAGGCCTCAGGAGGCCCTGCAGGACCCATGATCCAGAAACCGAGGTTCCAACTAAGTCAGGGGAAAGTGGTTGGTGGTGTCATTTCAGTCACTCATGTGTGCAGTCAAGAGCCAGGCTCTTTCTGTCTTTCGTTCCTGTTACCCACACAGTTCTGGTTTCCTGTCTTCATGCTTGCCCAGCGTTATGTTCTTAATGTGGCTGCTGCAGCTTCTGGCATTACATCTGCATTCAGGGCAAGAAGAAAAGACACTTGCCCCTTTAATCAAGCAATCAACTTCCCTAGTTGAACTAGTTAGAAACAAAAGAAGAAAGTAAAAGAAGGAAGGAAAGAAGACAGGAAAGGAGGAAGGAGCCCTGTGACCATTAATCACTGTGTGTCAACTTGAATGGGTTAGGAAACTTGAATAGCAGATTAGTGGAGTACAGTGCTGGCCATGTCTGTGGATGATTGACATGTAGGCCAGCCAACAGCGGGCAAAGACCTACCTTCGATGCAGTGGCACCAACCAATAGGCTTGTAGCCTGGACAAGATAAAAGGGCAATGAAGAAGGAAGTGTCCCCATTTTGGAAGAGTCCAGTCCTTGCCAAAACCTTTGAACATTAGTCTTCAGTTTCTTCAGTCGTCGTCCATGGGAGCCTCGAACCTGCACCACTCCAAGGAGCTCCTAGGCCCTCAACCTGGACAGGTGCTGCACCCTGGCTCCTTGTGTTCTGAGGCTTCCATCTCTTTGGCCTGAGCAGCTACTGGAACCTCTGGTGGGCAGATGGCCAATGTGAATCCTCCCACCTCTGATCCTGTAAGGTCACCTAATAAATCTCCTTACCTAATTATATGCATATTTTCTATTGATTCTGTTCCCCTAGAGAACCCTAACTGATACAGATTCTTTCCAGAGCCCACAGTGGACTCACGTGGTCACTTTTAGTTGCAAAAGAAGCTGAGAAAGGGATTATCTGGCTTTTACCCTGAGTATGGTTTCTTGCTTTGTCAACCAGTAGAGCCAGCCATTCAGTTCTACATTTCGTCCAGGTCACAGCATTCAAGGGTAAATTGCAGAAGTCTGTCGTGGTCAATGCACCTTTATACATGTTGTTTCCTGGACACGGGACCCCCATCCAATCCCTACACCTCTTACATTTGCCTAACAAAGCCCTCAGTGTATTCCAGGCCTCCACTTTTAGAAGCAATTTGGCAACGTGTTTCAAGGGCCATAAAAGTGTTAATAAATTCTGATCCAGTATTTCCACTTCTGAGCATTTATTTGTTCCAAGGAAATATCCCAAAAGGAAAAGAATGAGGAAAAAAAGAGAGAAAAACACTCAACAGGCTCAAGGATGTTTGCTGCAGCATTAATAGTAAAAAAAAACCCCAATAACCAGTGATAGGGGAGTGGGTAATTAAATCATAGTGTGCTCACTGGATGACATATTGCCCTGCCATTAAAAGATGCCTATTATAAATGTCACTTAATAATGTCATAAAGGACCCATGATATAATGTTATATTTTCTAAAACCATGTAATCAAAATGCATTATTTGGCTTGCATACTTAAATGATATATGCCTTATGGACAAAGAATTGAGAGAAATTCATAAGCATTGTTTGGCTAATGGTATTACGGGTGATAGTTTTTCTTTGTTATTTTAAATGTCTATGAAAGTGCCATAGAGTATTTAACATAATCAAGAGGAAGATTAGGATGAAGATTATCTCATCTTTCTAGACCCAGCTCAAATGCTGCCTCCTCTAGAAGCCTTCCTTGTCCTTTCCAACTATGCCTTTTCTGAAGCTCTTCTTTTTCTGGCCTTGTGCCCTCTCGGACTAGCACCACACCTGACTTCCCTTTATTCCTGACTTATGAGAAGCACAAGCACTCAAGAATGGAAAATGGCATGGGTCAAGAACCCAGACTAACACCCTAGGGCCGTGGCAGTAGTGGGAGGTTGGGGACTTGTGGGCTCAGGAACCAGACCTGAGATGTAAACAACAGACCCAGGGTAGGGTGGCAGCAGGGAGTGGGGCTTGAAAAGTAGAGGCATAAACTGTAAGACATCAAATCACAGCTGGCTTTTCTAGCTATTTTAATTGTATCATTATTACATAAGTAATAGATGCTCACTGCAAAAAATAAATAATTCGGTAAAATCCTCCCTGGCACCCCCATACGCCCACTCCCCTCCCTGGGGACTGTCAGCTGGTAGAGCCCTTCCAGGAGGCTTTTGAAGTTTGCCTCTATGTTCCTATGAACACAGCATCCTGCTTGGCAACTTGTTTCATCTCAGGATCTTGACAGAGATCAACCTCATTTGTTTAGAGCCCAGAAAACCATTACCAATGTACAGAGTCAAAATATTTTGAACCCTTCCTGTGCCAAACAGCATTTCCATTGTTTCTGGTTGCTCCCAATTCTGTCAATATGGCCAACCCCACCCAGCCCCTACCACCCATACTGCCCAGGTGACTGTGCCCCATGTGCACGTGGAACATTTTTCCAGGCAGAGGCTTGGAAATGTTCCCATGAAGGTTTGGGGAATTTCACATCTGAATAAGCCAGATCTACAAACACCATGGTGATCTCCTGTCTCAACCCCCAGGGTTCATTACTTTTACACTCCTGCCAACAGTGGCTATGATAAGTCCTTAAAATTTTTGCACATCTGATTGGTGAAAAATATTACTTCAGTGTTGTTTTTATTGGCATTTCTTTGATTATTAGTGAGGCTGGGAATGTTTTAATATGTTAGTGGGGGCAATTTGTAGTCCCTTGTGAGTGAACTGTCTCTTCCGATCACCCGTTTTTCCTTTCAGGTTATTTGTCTTTTACTTGTTTGTAGGAATTCATTACAGATCTTAAACATTGATTCTTTTCCATGGCATATGTTGTAGATACCTTCTTCTAGTCTCTCATTTTGTCGTTTTAGCATATTTATGGTGTCTTTTGTCACACAGCAGTATTAAATTTGGGAATAATCACATTTAGCAATCTTTTCCTTTATGGCTTCTTGTGTTTTATATCTCACTAAGGAAAGTCTTTCCTACCCCAAGGTTACAAACAAATTCTCCTATATTTTCTTTTAATAGTTTTATAGCTTTGTTTTTTGCATTTCACTTTCTAATCCATCTGGAATTTATTTTAGCGAATGGTGTGAAGCAGGAATCTAACTTTATGCTTTTGTTTTTTCCACAAAGATAGCCAATTGTCTCTGTGGTATTTACTGAAGCATCAATTTTCTCCTACTGCTTCTTTTCCTGCTTTATTGATGTATAACTGATAAATTATATATATATATGTATATATATATATATTTAAGGTACATAATGTAATAATTTGATATACATTACATTGTAATATGATTACCACAATCAAGTTAATTAACCCGTCCATCACCTTATATAGTTGCATGTGGGAAGGCGGTGAGTATGTGTGTGTGTGATGAGAACCCCAAGATTTACACTCTTAATGAACTGCAAGAATGCAATGCAGGCTATAGTCACCAGGCTATATATAGGATTCCCAGAATTTATTTATAACTAAAATACTGCCCTACTGCTTTTAAATGCTATTTTCTCATATCCTGAATTGCTCTTCAAGGAAAAATCCTCTTCTCAGCCCCTTTCCTGTAGCATCACCCTGTGCCTGCAACCACTCTCTGCATCAGTCCTGCCAGGGAATGTTCGGATGTGAGATCGGGCAAGTCTGTCCCCACTGTGCTGCTTTTTCAAACATTTCTTGGACTCTCCTAGATTTATTTCAGAACTGGCTTGTGAAGTTTCATCAAAAAACCAAACTCCTATTGTGATTTGGTCAACGTGGCATTGAGTTTGTAGGACTCTTTGGGTGGGGAGGACCCCTCACATCTCAGGGGCTCTCTGCTCACATGGGGCCTGTCTTGCATCTCAGTCTGCTCTGGAGTCCAGATCTGCTGGGCCATCAGCTATGCAGGTGAAACAGGTGAAACAGCTGTGAGCTTTCAGAAGGCAAAGTCTGCACCTAGTTCACCTCTGTGGCCCAGGAGTGAGCACTTGGAGGGGCCTCAGGGAGCAACAGTGTTTTACCCAGGTAGACTGGAGGTGCAAGGGAGCCAAACTGCATGGAGGAGGAAGGGTACTACATCAAGTACTATGTCAGTCCCTTACTTCACTTGCCCTCAAAGCAAGCAGGAAGGTGGACGCTCTCATCCTCACTTTGTGACTGAAAATAATGAGTCCTAGATAGTGAGCTACTCGGGCTTGGAGACCACCGCTCTGAGAAGTTGCCACTCCCACCCCCCCACATACACACCCTAGTTCCTGCTAGCTTGGAGGCCCCGCGAGCCTCCTGATCTGCCTGATATCTGAACTGGGTGGTGACAGAATTCAAATGCCCTGACAGCATTGCTGCAGACCTCGCAGCAACTGCCAGGTGAGTTCAAAGGAGGAAAGTGGCGGCACTGTGGACGAGGCAAATCAGGGACAGCTTCCAGGAAGTCAGACTGGAACTCTGCCCCAGAGATGGACAGAACTTAGACAAACAGAAGAAGAGAAAAGCACATTGCAGAGTCAGAGCTGGCATGACACAGGGTGAGCCCAATGGCTGGACAGGCAGTGAGACTGAGCAGCAAAAAGCATTGCCCGACAGTTGAGGCTGGGCTGGGCTGGACTGGGCTGGGCAGTGTCTCTCGGCTGGATTGAGGCTGGGAAGTCGTGGAACTGGGATCTTCTAGGGCTGTTTAGCTGCCCAGTGTCCTAAGGTGTCCTAAGGTTAAGCTTCACCCTCCATGCACAGCCCTCACAGCTGGTTGCCATGGCACCAAAACACACACATCAGCCATGGGAAGTCAGACAGGAGGGGCAGGAAAGGACTGCTTTCCACATGCCCTCTGCCTGCCCTACACTGCATCCTGACCTTGTGTCTGTCCACCAGCCTCCATCTCCCCATGCCATGCATCTGTGTGTGTGTGTGTGTGTGTGTGTGTGTGTGTGCGTGTGTGTGTGAGAGAGAGAGGTACACTCAGACATGAGCTGTGTGCCCTCAAGAGAGTCTCTCAGCCTCGCTGAACCTCTAGATACATAGGTTTCCAGGTGCATGCCTATTCTCCTGGTCCCAGGATGGTCTGTCTTGCTCCCATAGGACACAGGAATGGCCTCACTGCATGACAACTGTTATCCCACACTCAGAGAGGAAAAGAGAACCCAGTATGTGCCAGGTGCTTTATATACAGGCTACCAGGGTGACTTTGGGGGCTTTAAAAACCAAAGCACATTAGTTCAAGTCCTCTAAGAAGCCAGACTCCAAGACAGGATTAGATTTGCAAGAGATGTATTAGGGAAAACATCTGTACAGGGAAAAGGGATGTGAGCCAGCAGAGGTGGGAATGGTTGGGCCTCGATGTGGGTCTGGTGCTCAGAGGAAGCGGGGAAGGAAGGCTGGGCGGGCAGACCGAGACCCTTGCTTCCAAGGTGGTTTGGCCAGTTGAGGCTCCATGAGCTGTACTGTAGCACCTGCTTGACACTGACATTATTAAAACCTAGGGAGGCCAGGCACTGAGTGGCACGTTTGGGAGGAGGTGGCCCTGGGTGCCTCTTGACTAACAGTGTGGTCTTCATCAGACCACAAATGAGTTTTACCAACCTGATTTTCAATTATTCAACAAAATTCATCTCCAACGCTTTCTTCAGAGTTGCTAAGAAGATAATCTAGGACCTGAAATGCTCGATGGCATTGGTGGGAAAGTAGATGGACCAAAAGCCTGAGATAGAGCCCGAGAGAGGAAGCCCTTTCCTCTTTGCTCATGGAGGTCAGAGGTCAAAGACCAAGAAGCAGGGAGGGAGCCATTCCCTGTGGCCACTCGAGATGGACATGGCCTGGTCACTTTCAGGGAAAATTGCTCTACATTATTATTTGGATGTTCAGTGACTTATAGTCTCATAAGAATGCACAGGTTCTACAATTATCTCAAAATAATAAGATTACTTACAAAACTTATCAGTTAAGAATTCCTTGAAAAAAAAAATTCCTTTAGCCACAAATATCAGAATATCCAACAAACTGTGCCTTAAGCAAGAAACTCATTTAATTACCTCACATAACAGGAAGTTAGATGTTGGGAGGATTTGATACCCATTAGTATTGGGGCACTGGATCAATATCTCTGTATGACTCTAGGTCTTGGTCATACGGTCACAAAGGGGCTGCAACAGCTCCCCACACAATAGAGTCCCAAACAAGAGGAGTGGGTAGGACGCAAAAGGGAGCCTTTACCACTCTTCTTCTCAAGGAGAAAAGCCTTTCCCAGAAGCCCCCTTCAAATGTCTTCCTTCTCTCTCTTTGGCCAGAACTAGACCATTTCTCAATCGATCACTGGCAAAGGTATCTCTGAACACAGGGTTGTTTGAACAGGAGCAGGCTCTCTTAGCAAAGATTACAGGGAATGGCTCTTGGGTAGGCAACAGGATTGTCTTCCACGGGAAGAATTTCTGGAAACTGAATGAATCTTTCTATCCCTCAGAGCATAACTAAGGGCTTACATAAATACCTAAACACATACAGCTCGAGGATAAGTAAGACACAGGAATCACACCAAGAAAGGAATCTGTTCAATCAGGGAGGGGCAGGGCTTCAGGGTGAACAGCAGAGCTGACACCATGCTTTACAATGGAGTTGATTGACACTTTATCCTGGGCTGGGATTAGGTCAGAGACAGATTCACAGAATCCAAGATGAGGGCTGCTAGGTGTGTAGGAGTTCGCCAGGCACACTGCACTGGAGATGAGGAATTCCAGCCTCCTCGAAGCTCTGTTTGTGCAGGTGAACAAATGGCTCTGTATTCTGAAAGGTTACAGCTTAACGGGCAGGGCGTGTTTGAGAGGAGGCCAGATCATGCAGGGCTCTGGAATTTGGATGATGGAGGTGCAGTGAAAAGTTTTCACCAGAGATTAGCTTGAATAAATACCTCTCAATAATTACGGTGACAACACGAAGGAATCTCAAAAACATTCTGCTGAGTGGAAGAATGCAAGCTATAGGATTCTGTTGATAGAAAGTTCTATGGCCAAGGCAAAAGTAACCTGTGGAAGAAATCAGAGGGCAGATTCTCCCATGGGCAAGGGCCTGACTGAGAAGGGTCAGGTAGAAGGGCCGGGATGACAGATTTCCCTGTGTCTTCTTTGGAACAATGGCTATGTGGATATAATGTATTTATTAAAATTCATCCAATTGTATACTTACATATGTGCATTTTATTGTATACAAGTTATACCTAAAAATTTTTAAAGAGGTATTGTATACTGTGATGGGTGGACCATGGGACAGCATGGAGGAGATAACCGTTGTGACGGTTGCAGGCAGAAGGTGGGAGGAAGATCCCACGGGCAGATGTGGGTTGAGGAAGGTGCTGTGCCAATCAGGAAAGAGGCTGCTGGCTGGGCTGGATTTGGCACAGCACATGGGAGGGACAGCGAGAACTCCAGAAAACTCCCAGCTGCTGGCTTGGGGGGCTGGCGGCAGTCACTGAGACCGAGGACCCAAGAGAAGGCACCGAGAAGGGAAGAAGTGAGCTCAGATGTGGAAAATCTGAGTCTCTGATGGAGATGCTTGGAGGGCTGGCGAATACATAGATCTAGATTTGAGGGAAGGGAGATGGGCCAGAGAGCTTGGCCTCAAATGTATGGAACTAGACGGGTCATCCAAAGGGAACAAACTGAGCGTGACGAGACGGGGAGACGCAGGGAAGGAGGGAGCCAAGGACAGAGCCCCGGGGAGAACCAACCGGTCAGAAGAAAAGTTCCTGTCCTGGCAACTGAAAAGGAAAGGTAAACTGGAGGAAGAGCACAGGGCTGGAAGGAAGAAAGGAAGTCAGGAAGGGTGCTCAGTCAGTTGAGTTAAATGCTTCAAAAAATGTCAAATAGGATGAGGCTTAGCCATGTGCGGGCAGATCTGAGAGGCACACACGCGGGTGAAAGAGCCAGTGTTCAAACTTGGCATCTCCCTCCTTTAGGACCAGTGCTCTTTCTACAGCTTTTCAAACCCTGGGCTCCAAAGGAACACAGAGGAAGCAAAAAGGGTCTGAGGCCTTTCTGAGTCTACAGAGGCCTTTCTTCATTTTTATTCAGTCTTGGAGCTTCTGGGTTTGAATAAGTAAGGATGATTCAAGGGCACAGTGGAACACTTTCTTTTATTTTGTTTTCATGGTGCCGGGCATTGAACCCAGGACCTCACACATGCCTCACACATGCTAGGCAAAGGCTCTACCACAGAGCTGCATCCCCAGCCCTAGGTAGCTGTTTAAAATAATGGGGCAGAACTGTGCGTGCTTCTGAAAGATGCCTATGTTGCCAACCGCATGTTTTGTTAAAGGAAATTATACACAGCTGGGAAGATCTACATGAAAATGTCAACAGGGTTAACTGACTAATAAGGATTATGCATGAATTTTGTTAAGTATTTCAACATTTTTGCTAATCTGTGCTTTTAAATTTTTCTTCACATAATAAATTTGACACAGAATAGAGAGAATACTTAGCTGGGTCCTGAAGTAGGGGATCACAGCCCTGTGAGAGGAAGGCCCAGAAGAATTTGTGGAGTGTTCCTCCTGTCACATCCATTAGGACAAGGAAGGGACAAGGTGCCAAGTCTCCTCTCAGGGTTGCCAGGGTTGGAGAAGCCTTTATGGAAGACGTAAGTTTGGAAATGACAGTGGGGTCATTGGAATCCCTGAGAGACAGTAAAAGGGACCTCGCCAGGACCATCATGACACGATCCGTCCAGAACAATGGATGGTTGGGAACCCCTGGACTTTCCTGAGCTACAGAGCTATGGTTTGCCCCAGGTGGCCACCGCTGATGGCCTCTCTGCCATGGCACACACACCCTGTCCCGCCTGAGGTGTTCATCTAACTCCCTTGCCAAACACATTCCTAACTTAAAGACCCCACTCGAATGTGGCTCTCCAGAGCAGCCGCCTCCAGCACAGAGGCAGGGTGCATCGCCCGCACACACCGACTGCATACCTAGCAGTCACCACCACCTTCTGTGGGATTGACTCCAGGTCCGAGCGCTTGGCTAAGAGGAGTCTTCTTCCACACCACAATGCATCTGATAATGGGATGGTCTCAGGAAGGCTCATGGGCATGCGAGGCCAGAGCTGGCAGGGCCCTGGGGCAAAAGTAAAGGTCCTGGAGAAAACGAAAGGGCCTAGAATGAACAAATGAGGCTGTGCATGAAGTGAGCCTCTTGGAATAGCCGCACATCCCTTGTAAGTGTCCCTGCCCGTGCTCTAGGCGGCAGGTACCAGGCACCAGGTGCTGGTCCTTTCCTCACTGTGCGGCCTGAGCCTGGGTCCTGGGGAGCAGGTGCTCACTAGGCTTGACACACACAGCAAAGGCACTAAAAAACACAAGGGGGTATTGAGAAGGCCACTACCACCTGCGAAAAAGGAAGAAAGGCAGGAGATGAAACAAGATTGCGATAGTGGTGCTCATTAGAGGCCTTCTGCACAGCCCTGGGAACCAGGATGAAAGGAACAAAGGCTGAGTTTGAGAACCACTGGCGCTTTCCAGGGAGAACTGGGCATTTCCAACCAAAGGCAGCAAAGCAAGCAGAGAATGAAACTCTCCTGATGAATAAGCAGTTTAAAGGAACCCCGAAATTCCTTGTTAGTTATGCAGAAAGCTTCCCAGGGAACTGATAATGGACATGCCAAAGAAAGTGGACACAGGCCAGGTTCTGAAGGAGGGGTACACACAAAGAAATAACAAAAGGCCATGGAGATAAAATCGGAAGAGTCGTTCAGAAAAAGAAATGAGATCTAACTTGCACAGGCAGCAAAAGAATGAGAAAAACATTTTCTGACTATAACAGGCCAAAGAAAGGGGAAAAGGAGACTGTTGGCTCATTTCTAGCCAGGGCAGAGAGAACATCTATAAAGCAATGCCACTAAAAAGCAGAGGCTTTCAATTTTTTCTTAGCCTAAAAAGGTCGCTGTGATCTGAAAGAAGCACCACGTGGAAGCATGAGAGGGCAGAAAGCCAAGAGCATAAGGAGAGAACTTGTGTATGCACATCCACAGGCTCTGATGACTTACATGCCTAGGTACTTAAGGAATTGGCCCAAGTTGGAGTCAAATCACTAGCTCTCACTCCAAGGGGATTTATGGAGAATTGGTGAGGGGCCTGGAGATGAGAGAGAGGAGAGACCCAGGCAGGCTGTCCCTGCTTCTCTTTAAACCCAGGAGAAAGCAGATGCCTCTAAAAGTGCTGGACCTATCAACTGAGCTGCTATAATAGAAAACTACTGGGACACATCGTCAAAAAATCAATCTGCAAACACTAGGTCATAAGGAATTAGGTAATAACCAGCACTGCTTTCCAAAGAACACATTCTGTCAGAGTAATCCAATTTCCTTCTAGGACAGAATGATGGGCCTGGTAAATCAGGAACGGCAAGAGACACATAATCTTCCTTAACTTAAAGAGCAAGGCATTTAATTTCAGCTTCCACGAGAAGTGTCAAAGAAAAAAAAATTGGGAACACAGAGACTATAGTTGGCCTTTCTGGGGTTGGGCAAACGGAAAGAGCTTGAGGGATACACCTAAATAGCGGCTTTTTTTGTGTTCTGGGTAGAGTGGGTGGATTGATCAAAATGGGCAGAGGTAGGGGTAGGTGGAGTAACTGTGCTCTTGGCGGTGATCGGGGAAGTGAGAGGAGGGTGGCGGTGGAGGCGGAGATGCCGATGATGGTAGGGATGACAGTGGTTGGGTGGTGGTGGCGGCGGCAGCGAAGTTTTGGAGAGAAGGGAGTGATGCTAGCTGGTAGAGATGGTCATGGAGACGGAGACAAAGGCGGTGACGGTGACGGAGATGGAGATGAAGGGGCCGGAGGTGATGAATACAGTGGTGGTGGCAGACGTGGGGGCAACAGCTGTGGTGAACGTGATGGCGGTGACGGAGGTGGAGATCTTGAGAGCGGCGCGTGCGGAGGTGGTGGTGACGGCGGAGGTGGAGGGGGTGGCTGTGCTGCAGATCCGGCTGCTGCTGCTGGTGGAGACGGAGATTGATAGTGGTAGAGATGGTGATGGTTGTGGTAGACTTGGTGTCCTAGTCTGTCTTCTGTTGCTATAAGAAAATGCTAGTAATTTTTACAGAGTATAGGTTTGTTCAGATCATGATTCCAGATGTTGCTGTCTAAGAGTATTGTGCTAGTATCTGCCTGACATCTGCTGAGACCTCCTTGCTGCACATGGAAGAGGGCGTAGATGGTGAGTCAGAGCAAGTGTGCAAGCCGGGGCCTCCCTTCCTCTGCTTATAAACCCACTAATGGTATCATGGGGAGCCCACTGTCATGATTTCACCTAACCCTAATCAAAAGGCCCCACATCTAAAGACCCCTACGTGTGCATTCGTGCCTTAGGTTTCCAAACACGAACTGCAGGGGGCACATTCCCACCGGAGCAGGTGATAACGTTGGGTTTCACAGCCATCCTTTTGGGAACCCATGGAGGCCACTCGCACTAGCCCGTTCTTTCCATAAGAGGCTGAGAGAAGAGGACGCAAGACTCCAAGGCATTGTTTGCCCAGCCGCATTCTGGGGATTGCTATCATGTTAGTCCTGGGGTGACGAGGCTCCTCCCTGTCCTCAGTATAGATCAGAAGGGGTGGCACAGCCTGAGAGTCTCCCATGACCAAGGAAATGAAAGCTGGCTGCTCATGCTTAAGACTGAAAATCAGAGTCCTGAAGAGCTGCAATGTATTGAAATGCAGCCTGCCCCTAACCTGGAAGTTGTACATGTTGAGGTCAGGGAGGCCTTTTGCAGGATCAGGCTTTCACACCTCCTTCCAGCCTCAGTTCTGACTCCTATTACAGCTGCCCAAGCACTGGGGCTGGGAAGGTTTGGCTAAAGACCTCTCTTCTTGTGCGTCTTCCCCAGGATGTGGCTATTTTGTGGAGTAGAAATGAAATTAAAATGCCCCCCAGGCCTGTGGGCTAGAGAACCTCAGGAACCCTAGGGGCTGGAGAGATGTGGATTGTTAGAGTCCACAGTGGGCTTCATGGAGTGTGTGATGGAAAATGGAGGGGTTGCCAGCTTTAGTTGAATCCCCCCAAAAATCCTTGAGGCTGGAAACTCAGCACAGATTGAAAAAATCCCTGCCCACCTCCTTGCTATGTGCATGGCCCCAACATGCTATGTGATCCTGAGAAATTTTAACCAACTCAGGCCTCATGATGTTTCTCTGGCCCACAAAGGTGGCCAAGACGATCTTTGAGGCTCTCCAACTCTAGGCCCAGGCTCCTGAATGTACTCTTCAACCTGGCCTCTGCCAGAGCACACCCCAGTCGCCTGCTTCTCCATCCTGCCTGCCTGCAGGGTCCAGCCCCATGCCCTCCGTGGCTTTGGCTCAGCTTGGAGCCAGCTTTGCCAACAGGCCCCAAGCTGCCCAGAAGGCTGAAACAGTCTCTTCCTGCCCTGTCCTGTGGGCTTCATCTCCCCTCTGCCACAGAAGTGCTTCTCCCACCCTGAACTGTCAGCCAGGAAGGCGTCACGCTCAGCGCCTTCACACCTCGGCTGCCCCTCCCGGCCTGGGCTTGGAACACATTTCTCTCTGGCTCTATCAGCAGTTGGGCAGGCCTAGCAGGCAGAGTGCTGCACAGTGCTACAGAGTGAGTGAGTGGACTTTACACCTGTAGAAACCAAGAAGCTCAGGGGTCCAGCAGCCAAGACTAGAACTCAGATCTTTGTGCTCCCAGCACATTGGCCACTGTGGTGCCAAGGCTGAAAAGCTTGTTGTGACAGATCTTATCTGTCCAGTGTCCCCCAAACCTATATAATATAAGTGCTCTCTGAAGAAAAAGCGGGAATGGGGAGGGAGGAAGGAGTGCGCGCACGCATGTGCGCACGCACACAAGCACACACACGCAGGGAGGGGCCGTAAAAAGAATTGAGATGTTTTATGCACCCATACCAACTCCCCGCAGTGAATGTAATCATTTCCTGCTGCAAACATGTTGTAATAAAAATAAAAATTAAAAAATAAATAAATCCTGCAAAAGAGAGAAGAGGGAAGAAAGAGAGAAAGAAAGAATGAACAAAAGAAAGAAAGAAAGAGAGGAAGCACCTGGGTATGACAGCTCAGGCCGATAATCCCAGCATTCTGGGAGGCTGAAGCAGGAAGATCACAAGTTTGAGCCCAGCCCAGGGAATTCAGCATCTTAGCAAGACTGTCTCAAAATTAAAAAGAGAAAGAGATGCAGCTCAGTGCAAAGGCCCTGGGTTCAGACCCCAATGCTCAAAGAAAAAGGAGGAGGAGGAGAAGACAGGAAAGAAAAGGAAGAGAAAGAGGAAGAAGGAGAAGGAAGAGAAAGGTAGGGAAAGGAGGCTGAGGGAAGGAAGAAGGAAAAAGGAGGAGAGGGGGGAGGGGAGGGGAGGGGAGGAGGGGGGAGAGGGAGGGGAGGAAAGAAGCAGTTCTCACAGACCCTGAGTGTGGACCCCTTGCAGCCGAACAGCACCAACTTAAAGAACTGAAGTTCTGATCTATGAGAATGTTTAACTGCAGAGTCCCATCTTTATTACTGCTAAAATATTTTAATACTATTGACATTTCAATCCAACTTTAAAACATGTTCCAAGAACTTAGGAACTCTGGGAGTAGATTGCCTAGCGGGAGAAACACTATCCTAGCTGACAGACCGATTCACAGGGAGGTGTGAATGGCTCCCAGTACCCCTCACACTGAGCAGCCAGGCCCAAGGGCAGTCCGCCTCCTACACTCCCCCTCCAAGGTAAAAAGGTCACCCATGATGGTGCCCTGAAGCCTTCACAGCAGGCTCTGTCCAAGAGGCCAGTTTATGCTTTACCTAAAAAAGAGGCAAGGGGGGGCAAAGGTTTCAGGTTCCAGTAACAGGTAATGAATGTCTTTCTCAGAGCCTCTGGGTTAGCACTGCCTGACTTGAGTGCACACGCGCACACACACACACGCACACGCACACTCACACGCACACGCACACATGTAGATACTTTGTTCATTTTGCAATGACACACTCTCGTCTTTGCAGAGATAAGCCTCTTTCTTATCTCTCTCTCCCTGTAGGGTGTCACTATCTAGTTCAGGCTGGCCTTGAACTCAAGGTGATCCTCCTGCCTCAGCCTCCTGAGTATGGGATTGCGGGCAAACACCACCACCACACCTGGCTGAGAGAAGCCACTTTGAGGAATGGCCATTCGTTCTGCAGCTGCATGACTGCTCTTCATCAAAGACCCTGTGGTGACATGGGAAGGGCGGGGGCTTCTGATTCATACAGATCTGAGTCCACAGATTGGCTCAGCTTCTTCCTGTCTGGATCATCTTAACCAAGACATGCCACCTCTTTGAACCTCATTTTCCTCATCTCTAAATTAAGGGTAGCACTTTCTATGTTATAGGCTTGTTGTAAATGCTAGTGGCAAAAACCACACTAGTGTGCCTGGGGTGCAGTCAATTCATGGTAGTTATCCTCCTGGGCTAGAAGGCCGAGGAAAAGTCTCCTGGGTGCTGACTGGAGGGATGGACCCCCAAGCCCCACACCAGAGTTAGAGTCCCAGCTGGCTACTTTCTAGTCGTATGATCTTGGTTAAGCCACTTGCATGTATACCTCTACACCCTCAACCACAGAATGGTACAATTGTTACTTAGCCCATGGAACTGTTACGAGGGTAAAATTACTCAATAAATCCAAACACTTAGAGCTATACTTTATGCAGAAAGCACTCTACCAGCTGTGTTGCTGTTTGGGTGTTTTGCTTTTCGATTTTTTTGTTAGTCCATGTTTGCAGCACAGAGTGACCACATTCCTCGTGGGAAGCTGGTGCAGTACAGAGCACATCTTAATTCTTCCTCTGTCCCCTCCTCTCCCTCTCCCTCCTGTCATCACTTGGTCCCCTCCCCTTTTGCTAAAGACCTATCTCGCTATTTCCTAGTATCTGTTTTTTATTCTGCTCTTTGTGTTTTGAGTTTTCTCATATAAGAGAAACTAAGTGATATTTAAGCTTGTTTGATTTATTTCACGTAAAGTTATGCTCTCAAGATGCAACCATTTTCCTGCAAATGGCTCGAGTTTATCCTTTTTTATGGCAGAATAGTACTCCATTGTTTGTGAGTGCCACATTTCCTTTATCCATCCATCTATTGATGAATATATAAGGTAGGCCACTTCCAAGACTTAGCTGCATTGTGCTGCTATAAACAAAGATAGTAGTGCATGTCTCACTCTATTCTGTCTTAAACTCTTTCAGGAAGAGACCTGAGAGGGGAGGAGCTGGTGGGCTGGGGTGAGTCCCATCTTTGCTAAGTTTGGAGTTGCTGTCTCTTCCCATCACACTCCCTCTTAGACGGTGGGTTTCCCCATTTGCATTAGCACACAGCACCAGCCTAGTGACTTTCATTTTCTTTGACTCTTTCAGGAAGCTAAACCCAGTGCCCTCTCTGCAGCCTGCCATCTTCTGTCATGGGCAGCTTGTCCTGTGTCCCCTAGACCTGTGAAGAACCAGAGTTCACCTCATGAGCGGCTGGCTGGATTCACGTCAGATAGCTGAGCCCAGGCCACCACGCCTCACCGAAAGCTCCTGGGGTCCTTTACCCCACGCTGCAGCTTATGAATGTGCCCAGAGAAAGCAATTCTGCTGCCTACAGAAGGGATGCTGCAGAAAGTTCCTCTTGAGAGCTGCCCCAAGTCCCTGCTATTCACTGCTGAGCCCTTCTTTGATTCTTCACAAACAATGCTTTCTTCAGCTTAATCTGTCTTTAGCTGAGATGCAGACTCAGCAAAAAAAAAAAAAAGAAAGAAAAAATCAAAGTGAAACACTCATCTACTAGATTGGCAAAGCACACACACAAAACACCAGTGGTAAGGGTGGAAGAGAAGGCATCGCAGCTGGATGGAGGAGTGTAAACTGCTGCAGCCCCCTGAAGAGAAGGGTGGCGCTATCTGTACGAATTTAACACAAGCACACCCTCGACTCCCTGACATCATTTCCACCTTCTAGAAATACTTCCTCCTGTACAAAGATAGTCTTACAAGGATGTTCGCTGAAGCATTGTTTGTGGTTGTAAAACTTTGGCGATGACGATGTAGATGTCCAGTGGTAGAGGAACAGATAAATAACAGATGGCGATCTATGGAAAGGAGTACTATACCCCTTTACACAAGAACCATGTATGTGTATACGTGTGTATATGCATATATATATGAAACCACAGAAATAGAGCAAAATAACATGTTGCAGAACAAACTATACGGTTTGATCTTTTCGTTATTGTTTTGTTGTTGTTTTTGTGTTTGTGTTTTGAGACAAGGTCTTGCTATATATTCCAGTTGGCCTGGAACTCGCTATGTAGCCCAGGCTGGCCTTGGTGATCCCCCTGCCTCAGCCTACAGAGTGTTGGGATTACAGGTGTGTGTCAAAGCACCCAGCTTGGTTTGCTCTTATTTGTTGTAGATGGGGGGACGGGGGGGTAACCCTTTCCCCCTTTTCTCAGGTGGGTGGAGGTTTCCTGCCAAGTTCTGTTGTCTCCTGGCAAGCTCAGTGGTTTGAAAGCCCAGCCCCTTCTTTCCTGTGGATGGCTCAGTGCCCTGAGATAGACACACCTGAGAGGGGAGGGGAGGCCCCAGGGTCTCATGGAGGGAGTGGCCTAGGCAGGGTCCTTCACCACTCAGCCTGTTTCTCCACCTACAAAACAGGAGTAGTAACCTCATGTGGCACGGTGGGAGCTCAGTAGGGTAGGGTACAGAGAGGCACAAGCTCGTCTCAGTCCACGCCAGCCCTTTGCCATCCCCCGAAAGGTTTCCCCTACTTTTCTTTCACATTCCTATAATCCAGCCGCAGCCCAGTTCCCACTCTGAACAACGCTAAGACCTCCCCTCCCACTGAGCTAAGGCCAACAAAGCACCCCAGGTTTTAGGCTCCTCTCCCGCTACCCACCCTCCCCATGGTCCCGACTTGACCCCATCTGTCCTTGGATTCAGCCTGCCCCTACGCCACACCAACCTATCATGGTGGCTCCGTCACAAAAACCCGACTGATCTGCCATCTCCAGCGGGGACCTCTCTGCACCCACTATAGCCAGGGTCCCTGGAAAAGGGCCCTCGGTCCCTGGGAGACGCCCCTCCGCCCCTGGCCGGGTGCTGGGTGCTGGGTCCTGAGGACTCTGCCTTCCGCCCAGCCCTGCCCGCAGCTCTCTGCTCTCCGCTGCAGCCCGAGGCCGCACGTCCACCTTTTTGCTGACAGAATGCCTGAGCTTGGGAAGAAACATGACCCAAGTATTCTCTTTTTCAGAAAAGAAAACCAAAGCGCCGCCTCGCCCCTAAGGAACGTGCTCCAGGCCAGGCCGCAGGGTGAGCAGTCGGGTCCCGGCTGTCGTCTGTCCATCAGGGACTCTCCGGGCCCTTTGTGGGCCATGGAAGGTCGGCCCCAGCCTCGGGCCCTGTCGGCCCCGCCCCGTGCTCGCCCCGGCACCTGCCGGGAGGGCCGAGTGCTGGCCCGCCGGGGCCTCTGGGCGGGACGGTGTGGTTGACCTTGGCAAGCGGCGGCGAAGCTCTCCGAGCCGAGGCCCTCGCGGCCGCCCGGCGCCGAGCTCCGGTTTCCGCTGCCACCTTCTCGGGTTCTCGCCCAGCCAGGCCCCGGGGGAGGAGCCGGGAGTAGCCGGGGCACCCAGCCGCGGCGCGCGCTCGCTCGCCGGCGTTCAGATGGGTTTGTCTTCCTGCAAGCCGAGCCTCCTCCGCGCCTCCAGGCCCCGCTTGTGCGCGCGTCCGTGGCCAGGCGGGCTCGGGGAGCAGGGTGGGCGTGGCTGTGCCCTCCACCTCTGGGTGCCAAGTTTTCTCAGCAATCGCTGTCTTAGACGGGTAACCGCCTCCTGGGCTGTAGACGCGACATCCTGGTCCCGGTTCTGGTTCTGGTTCTGCCTGCCGAGGCGGCACCAAGTGTAAAAGGCAGCAGAAGAACTGAGTTTTTCTGTAAAAAGGATCAGAGACGTGAACGTTTAGATAAAGGAACTTTAGTCTGTTTGGAAGAGTAAGAGAACAATTCTGGAACTCTGGAAAAAAGAAAAAGTCACAGATTCCAAGATTCTCTCCAGGAAAACTAAAAAGCAAATGCACTAGTGTAAGAACACACATTTCACTGCATGATAACTACCAATATGCTCGTTGTATGGGCGAGGCCCGTGACGCCCCCAGGTGACAGACGTTCGCAAACAACGCTTAGTAGCTGACCCCTGTTTCTTTTATTCCAGTCCCTGTGCCCCTCTTTGCTACCGTTTGGACATGACTTAGGTGTTATTTATAGTTTCACCATCTTTCCCTTAGTATTGGTGATTTTTAGACACTCCAGTCTGTCCTGACTGTGCCAAGGGAATACGAAGCAGAGAGGGAGTCTGCCTTGGCCCAAAACAGGCCCAGCGTTGGGAGGTGCGAAGGAAAGGGGAGGTTCCGGGAGCTCGAAGGACTGGGTGTCTTAGAGCAGCCCTGGGGTCCCCTCTGGCCCTAACAGCCCCACAACCCGCCCCCTCCCGCAGTATCTTGCACTCGCAGGGGTCAGCCCCAAAGTGCCCAGCCACAAGGTCGCCCAACTCTACACCAGTGGGGGCCGCTCACCCAGAGGTATCTGCCCAGCAGGCAGGGCAGGACGCCCCTCGGAGAGGACAGACAGTCACGGAGAGGGCGGCGGGGAGAGACGAAGGTGGGGAGGAAGCTCCAGAACGGGAAGCGAGACAGGAACCCAGAGGGAGGACAAGAGAGCCATTCAGAGAGCCCGAGAGCGCGAGCGAGGGGAGGCCGCTGGAGAGAGAGAGGACAGAGAGAGGGAGCAGGGACAGGCAGGCGAGGGGCACGGGAGCGAGGAAACGGAACACAGGGGCTGGGAGAGGAGGCGAGGCGGCGGCGACCAGGGCTGGGGGCCGGCGGGTGGGAGCTGTGCTAAACCTTTTCTTTCTCTTTTGGGGTGGGCGGCGGATCTCCACCGAGATAACCCAGCCAAACCCCCTGCCCCCGTCCCAGCGAGGGGCCGCAGCTGTATAAATAGCAGGGGTGGGGGAGCCGGGCTGCCGCCCAGGGGTCAGCGACACCGGAGAAGGCTTTGCTGTCATTAGCTAATTGAGCCCCAGATGTTAAGAAAAGGTTACGTCCTCCTCCGGAGTGTTTTTCTTTTTAAACACTTTACATCGATTTCGCGGCCAAAATGTCCAGGAGGCACCCGCCCCAGCCCACCGCTCCGCTCCCGCCCCGCCCCCGGTCCCCCAGGCCCTGGCCCCCAGGGCTCCCCGAAGCCGCCGCCGCGCGGCTGCTGCCCCGGTAATCCACCGGGCCTGCCCAGAGGCGCGGCCCGGAGCGGGGACCACCGACGGCGGAGCCAGCCCCCAGCCCCGGCCGCCCACTGGGAGGTCGGCCCGCGGGAGGGCGGCGGGGAGCGGGGACCCTGGGGAGCCGGGCTCTCCCGCTCTTAATCCCCCTGAAGGTTGCAGATCAAAGGCGCTTGCACGAAGCCCGAGCGGGGCGGGTGGGGGCAGGGGCGGCCGGGCCGCAGCCTCCGCAGCTCGGTGAGCTTAAGCTCCAGGGCCAAGGACCCCAGACGGCCAGCTCGAGGGGAGCTGGCTCCGGGAAAGTCGCCAAAGCGCCCCCACCGGGCCTTGGTGGAACTTGCCACTCCCAGAGCCCCGAGGGAAGGGTGGAGGACCCTGCCTCCCCCAGAGAACAAACCTCCGTGCCACGCACTTGACTTGAAGTCTTTCCTTTAATCCTCCTGGCACTCTAATTTTTTTTTAATCGTTATTGTTATTTGTTCATAAAGGAGGTAACAGGCTTCTAGGAGGTGAAAGCCACTTGCCCAGGACTCACTGCTAAGGTCGGGAGGGGCCGAGCCAGCCAGCCAGCCGGAAGCCACTGAGTTCAAGAGCCCAAGCTTTCTGCCCCTTCCACCCTGTGCCCCTCCGCCCTCCCCTCCTCTCTCCAGTCCCCTGCTTCCGTCTTCCCAGCCACCCCCCACCCCAGCGCCACAAGACCACAGCCACCCACCTGTGGCCCTGGCAAGAGGGGCAGGGTAGGATGGGGGCCGGGTGCCAAGGGAGTGGCCAATGCAGCAACAGCTACAGGCTGAATGTGAGGTACTGGCCGGGCAAGCATGTGCCTGGGTTGAAAGTGAGCTGAAAGAGTGTTCACATCCTCCTCCCCAGAGGTGGGGCTCTCTGCTCAGAATAGAACCAAGCATGTTGGAGCTGCAAGAGGCCTTCACCACTATGAGAATCAACCCTGCTTGGCAGATGTGAAAGATGAGACCCAGAGACTGAATGAGTCCTGCCCCGTCACACAACCAGCTGGTGAGAGCCACAGTGGCAGCCCAGACTCGTTACCGCTCCTATGATCTCTCTGATCATCCCCATGGCACAGATGATGAAACTGAGGCTTGGAGAGGTGGGGTGGGTCCAGGCTCTTCACTAGAAAGTAGAGCTTTGAGCCCAGGTCTTCCTGACTCCAAGAAATTTACCTTCTTACTCAGTCCCAGAATATAGGTCTAAAGGCAGAGGCTGAGAGACTGAGTAGTGGAAAGTGTCCTGCCCTGAATAGCTGTAGAGACAGGGGAGGGGATGCGAGCTGGGAACCACCCCATCCTGTGGCTGCAAGGATCAGACCCTCTCTCCATAACCTCCCTAGAATGAGCCAAATACTGAGGTTCTTCCGCAATTTCCTTTTAGGAGTTCGGGGTTGAAGGGATTGACTGGTGGCCCTTATGGGCTGTGAGGGCCTAGAGATACTAGAAAGGTCTGAATCCTCAGATTGCCTACCTGTAGGAGGCCTCGGTTCTGCTCTAGGTAGGGGAAGGGGCCCTACTACCTAGCTTCTCCTTCCCGGAGCCATTCCTGGCGTCTTGGCCAATGACGGAGTACCCTCTACCCCCCGCTGTATGCGCTCTCCGAGCCCAGCCCCACGCACAGACGCCAAAAGCCTGGTCCTCCTTCTTCCCCTCTGCAGCCTCCAGTCTCACCTCTTCTTAGCTTCCTACTGACTCTTTCACTCCCTCACTCACTGATGCCAGGTACCTGTGTGTCAGCGCCACGCAGGGCACTAGGAAGCTCAGAAAGCAGCCTGTCTTCCGGGGGCGTACAGTCTGGGGGAAGGCAGGTGTAAGCAAAGGCATATGTAAAGTAATTTATAATCATACACTGATAAGTGTTTTGAAGCATAGTGCCAATGCTCTCCCAGGTTGTAACAGTAAGAGTGCTGTGTGTATGGGATGATCGCTGAGACACAGGTTAAAAATCATTAATACCAACCCCAAACCGAAGGCCTAAAGCAGCCCCTCCCTGCCATTATGCCCACACACTGCCTGTGTTTCCAGGGTGGGGCTTCAGCCATCCCCCGAGGGAAGACCACTGGTCTGTCCCAGAGGGCCCGGCTGATATGGGTGGGAGAGGGGGAACCCAGATAGGGTAGGGACTGGCTCAGTCTAGAGGGGTGAAGAGGCTGGGAGAAAGGGTGTTTGCCTTGGCAGCAGTCAGGGCTGAAGTTTGAGACTGGAAGAATTCAGGGGCCAGGGATAGGAACCCGCTGTATGCCCAGTTGATGGATATTTAAGCCACTGGCATCATAACTTCCAGGAGTCACGCCATGCTCAGCACCCCAACACAATCCTCCATGGACACTCATACTGGCACATGTCCCTCCTTCACCCTTTAGGGAAGGACTAGACCAGCCCACCCCCACCCCCCCGTCCAGCAGAGTGGAGCCAAAGGGGCCCTGTCCAGTCTGGAGAGCAGAGCTGAGCCTTGAGGTCAGACGATCCTGAGCTCAAGTCCCACTTCAGCCCAACATGATCCAAGCAAAACTTCTTCTCCACGAGTCCCCATCTCCCCCTGTTCTTGGCCATCACATTAGCCATGCACTGCCACGCCTGGCCGTGAGGACTTGAGGAGTTCCCCGGGTAGAAAGCACCGAATACAGTACCTGGCCATTAATAAGTGACGGCTGTCACTCTGATTGTATAACACGATAATTAATATATAATGGTAATAAAGGAAACCTCACTCATGCCCTCTGGGCTGCCACCTGGTTCCTGGAGCCTCTCTGGGAGGTCACTCCCACGGTCGACCTCCCGTGAGAGGGAGTTTTACAGGTCTATGAAAAGTCAGGCAGCCCCCGAACCTGGTGAGGTCAAGGCAGGAGTCTGGGAGACTCCTGTGCCGCCAGGGGTGGGGACAGTGTCTCCCGGGGCTTTGAACCTAGGGCCCCTGAGCACAAGGCTGATGTCTGGGTAGGGCCTGATTCAACTTCACAGTTTGTACAGGCTGGAGGCCAGGGATACAGAGGTCTGGCCTCACGGAGCCTTCCCAGCCAGTGGGGCAAAGTCACAGCCACTGCAACGGCGACGGCGGCCAGCTCGGGTGCTGCAGGGCACAGAGCACACCTGGAACCCATTAGGCCTGGCCAGGAGCTTGTTCTCTCTCAGCATAAATAGAGCGAGGTGGAGGGTTTGTTTTGACTACTTTAAACTGTGCAGAGTTTAGGGCCTGAGAATTGGAAGCCCCCAATTCCCTGATGGGCAAACAGAGAGAGAGAGAGGGAAGGCTGAGGCAGCAGGAGGAGTCCAGTCTGGTCCAGATTTCTTGGCATCTTCTCTTCCTCGCTGGGCCTGTGATAACGATCATCACAGCCACTCTTCCTGGAGTGTGGACTTCAGGCATGGCGTTCACTCACGGGCCTTCTCCTCCCCGAAACTCTGAAAGGTAGACATTAGAGTCACTGGCATTCAGATGAGAAGCAGCAGGACTTGCCCAAGGTCACTGCACTTGTAATCAGCCGGTCTGGATTTCATACTAGGCCTGTCTGACGCCACAGCCAGCGGGCATCTTTCCAGGGACCACCAAGGCTGTGGCGAGGGTGCAGAGGGAGGTCTGGGTCACTTTCAGGAAGGCAGGGCACACAGAGCTGCCCTTGCTCAGACCCTGACGCTGGCTGGAGGATAGGAGTCGAATGTCGGCACTGGGCTCCTCCCAAGTCCCCAGCCTCTGACCTCAACTGCCCCAGGCGGTCATGACCCCCAGGTCAGGGTCAGGTTGACCTTGTCAGGAGGGAGAGCCTGGGACCCCGGGGCTGCTGCCAAAGCCCAGAGAAATGAAAGAAGACCTTGTCTTATCCCACACAGGGCTCATTCTCTGAGCACTCTCGAGCCAGCCCAGCCCAATGGACCAAGGTCTGATCCCTCTTTGCCAACTATTCATGGGCTCACGGAAGAGCATCCGTTACAGGGAGCAGGGCCCTTAGAAGTCCCCAAGCCAAGTCCCTAAAGTTTACAGTTGTGGAAACTGAGGCCTAAGGAGGGGAGGGGCTCCTTAAGACCACACAATGAGTGAATGAGCAGAGCAGAGACTCAAACCCAAGCCTGAGCCCTCTCCCTAGGACCCTGGGCCTCATCCTAAGAAGGCAGCCCTGCCCACCTCCCTCCCTCAAGGAGACATCCACAGCTGTGCTCCCTGACCCCCTCCTCACCCCCCAAGGGGCCAGCAATAAATGCTGGTTGTGTATTCTCCACTTTGAACTTCTTGGCCAGCTCAGCTGCCCAATTTAGGGAGGGCTGCCTTGGCAGGTCATGAGTGCCCCGTCTCTAGGAGCAGCCAAGCAGGGTGATGCCCAGCTGTCAAGGCTGCAAGGACCTTATTCTCTGAGAAACGATATCTCTAAACATTCCCAGCTAACAGGGCTTCACAGCCGTGGGGTTAAGGTGAGACCTAGGTAGCAAGGGCCCAGAGGGCCGCAGAGACACCAACGCGTGCTTGTGCGGGCCTCATCCTAGAGGGCCAGCATCTAGTGGATAAGACACATTTGGAAAGGGATTGTTTTGGAACCCACCAGCCATCCTCTCTCCCCCACGCTCCTCACACACCCTCTCCTCCCCTAGACCCTCTACACTCAAACCACACCAGCTCTGCTCTATACTAGAGCCCCAGCAAGGTTAGGCCTCTGAGTCCATTCTCCCTGGTGAGAGCCTTGGGACGACATGAGGCTATGAAATCCTAGCGGTAGGCAAGGCCTTGTGGGAAAGAGCCCAGTGTGAGGTTTCCAGGAGAGTCCAGCCAGTGTGCATTGGTGGTATAGTGGTGAGCACAGCTGCCTTCCAGGAGGGTCCAGCCAGCCCCTGCCCTATTCTGCCAGCCTGATCGGTTTGTTCACACTCAGAGGAGTGACCTGGACTGGCCTGGGCCAGCACCTTCCTGTAGCCTGGTCACCACAAACACTTCCTCGGGGTTCCCCATGGAAAAGGAGTCAGGGGCTATAAGGGGCTGCATCCTTGGGGCCCCTGGATGTGTGTGAATACTTAGGATCCAAGGAAAGAGACGATCTTTGGAAGGCTGAGACCTGCAGACACTCAAGGGGTGTACACACACAAAGTACAAGACAGCTTTCTGCTGAGAATGAGTAGTGTGCGCACTGCACACATACTGTCTGGCTTGCTGGCATCACAGCCCTGTCGGGAAAGCATTATGACCCCCAGCTTACAAATATGCACTGAGGACCTGAGAGGTGCTGTGCCTGCCCACTGCCACAGGGGTTAAGTGGAGAAGCCTAGGCTGGGGTCCCTCCAGCTCCAGAGTGGGGTCCTTTCCTCAGTCAGGCACTGGGAAGCGTTGTCGTGTCGTATCTGAGGATGGAGTTGGGGTCAGGCCTCTCTCAGCTTTGCTCCAGCCCTGAGCCCTCCGACATCCGAGGAGACTAAAGCCAGGAGAGGTAAAGTGACTGAAGTCACGCGGTTTCTCGAGGCTTGAGCCAAGCCGGAATTCGGGGCAATCCAAAAGTGCTCAGAACTGCAGACCCATGAGGCCCCTCCCTCAGCAATCTGTCACAGTCACCCCAGTTCCTCTGGTAGTTGTGAAGTTGTTTTCTCAGAACCTCCCCCGCCACACACACCTGTTATTTTGGGGGACTGGGGGCTGAGGGCTCTAAGCAGGATGCTCGCCCTCACTTCAGCCTCCTCCTCTGCAATCCAAAGATGGTCTGTGCCCCCTCCCCAGCCCCCAAGGGACCCCAGGTCTCTGGTTTTTGTCAGGCTTGAGACGCTGGTGGGATTGATTTATGAGCAGAGCCCCTACCCCCACTTCACCCTGAGCCCCTGGTCCTCCTCCCTCTCCTCCTCTCCCTCCCCCAGTCCCTCCCCCCCCAGCCTGACTGCCTGCTCAGTTTTCCACAGGGTCAGGATTTCCCTGGGGCTGGGGGCTGCAAGCCAAGAACAA